>JAQZBX010055020.1:0-18519 GCA_029593785.1 Cabassous unicinctus | reverse complement strand
ATATATATATATATATATATATATATCTGGGATGAGAAAATTGACTGAGAGCCTCTTTAATCCTATACATCTGTCCCTATATGTCAGTTATCTAAGCTTCTGGCTTAGGTTGGTTAGATGTATAACACAGCTTGATAGAGGTCAGGAAATTCAGCACAAAGCAGCACAGCTCAAAGTGCCTGCTCACCAGCAGATAGAGCCAATGAACAAACCAAAGTAAAAGAAGTCCCTTGTGGTGGTGATCAATAAGACCATCTTGCTCACAGTGACAATTGTTGTAGGCTCTTCAAAAAAGGAGGATAGTTGAATACTTGAGAAAATAAGGTTCAGATATCAAGACTGATGAGGTCACACACATATAAAAGGAAAAAATGCTCTTTACTCAGATAATTAGGCTTCCTTGTGGTTTTTATGGTGATTGTAGTGTTTCTTAGCTTTCCAGGGCTGCTATAATACATAGCAAAATATGGGTTGATTTAAACAGTAAACATCACTGCCTGATGTGTGCCGAAGTGAACACTGTGACACCAGGTTTGAGAAAAGGAGTTTAACTGAGAGGTTGACCAGAAAGGAGCCAGGAAGCAAACTCACACCTGGATCTGCACTCTGAGAATCAAGGGAGTTTTATAGAATGTGAAAGATGTGAAATGGGGACTGTGATGTGGATTTGGTTTGGAGTATTCTGATTGGTTGCTTATAGTTATCCACGTACAGTAGAAATATGTTCATAGATTGGATCTTCTTTTTGAGGAAGCCCTCACAGTATTCTACCCAATTCTAATTGATGTCATAAAGAAATTTGTTCAACAAAACAAGTAGAAGTAGTAAATCTTTTTACTGACACTTGAAGATGCAAATATCATACAGTTAACTTAAAAGTTCATACTCATAGATAGAATTTGTTTTCACCTCTTTTGGTTTGGGGTATCTCTGTTTCTATAAATTCTTGTTAGAAGAATATATTTGTTGTGTTTTGTTTTTTTTTTTTAACAGAGAGAGATTACAACCAACACTGAGAATTTTAATGAAAATAAGGAAAAGTATACTGATGGTAAATTCTATGATTTTGTGTATACATGCAATTCTTATGGATGCACTTTATGTGGAAAAAATGGATGAACACTATAAAAATATTATTCCTATAAATACAGAGATTTTTAAAAAAGACTTTCTTATAGGAAAAGTTCTATGTCATTCTGTGGTTGAGCATACATGCTTAATTCACACCTCCCTGCATCACATAAACATTCCAAAAGATTTTTTTTTAAAGAATGAGTCAATAACAACATGGAAAAACAATTGAGGTTATCTTCAACACGTCAAATATTTTTGAGAATTACATAAAATATGGGAAGCCTATGGGTTTGAAAATCCAAAAAAATTAAGATAGGAAAATAAATCTCATTATATCAAAGACAAAACAAATTCTTTCAAAAGAGATTTCAGATGAGCTCCAGTCTTGTCATCAGGAAATTTAAGGGAACAATGGGTAATGCAGCAACCATCAGTTTAGTTAATTAAAAGTGTTTCCTGCTGAAGATATTGAGGCAAGAGGGATAAATGAAAGTCGTATTTAAAGTAACTTTAGAAACTGGGCAAAAAAAACAAACAATTTATAATGTTAGATGATGGAATTCACAATGAAGGCATAAAACCTATGCCCCAAATAGTATAGTACCATGATCATACAGCAAAAAGTACAAGATATACAAGTAAGAATAGGAACATCCCATGAGTAGGAGCCTTCACTTGACAGAAGAACTAATTTTAGTAGTCTTGGTTTATGCACTGAGAGAAATAACTTTTCAGAATTGCTTTTGACAAATTCTATTTACCTAGTGATTGTTGTCTAGGTCTAGGTGTAGAATACTTGAATGATTGTTTATAACAGAAATTTTAAGGACATGCAAATGTAAAATGAAGAGTGAAACTAGTGATTACAACAGACATGCTCAGAAAATTTTAAGCACATTTAAATGTAAAATTAATAGTGGAACTAGGGAGGTCACAATTGGATAAAGAGAGAACAAATCCTGAAGGAAAAGGAGTTGAATATAGAAGCCAGTGGAGAAATAGAAAATGATAACATTGTGTTACACTTAACTGTCATTTAATTTTCAGGTTATGAATTTATTAATGATTAAAATTTATTGGAGAAACATTTTTTGACTGCATTTTTAAAGGACTCTTTGACCTGTTGGTTCCTTAAGGAATAAATGACAGGATTTATCATCGGGACAACAGATGTATTGAGCACTGCTAAACGTTTGATAAAAGCCATTCATTCTTTTGCTGAAGTTATAACATACTTGAAAATGCAGCTTCCATAAGAAATAGAGACAACTATCATGTGTGAGAAAAGAGTCAAAAAGGCTGTTTTCCTTTGCTCTGCAGAGGGGATTCTCAGAATTGTTTAAGGATGTATGCATAGGAAAGAACCACTAATGCTAAGGTTACCATGAGAGTGAATACTTCCAAGAAAAATCCCATGAGCTCTAGGAATGCTGTGTTAGGGCAGGAGATCAGCAGCATAGGAGAAGAGTCATAGGTGAAATGGTCAACGATGTTGGAGTTGCAGAAATCCAATTGGAGACCCATGATCACAGATGGAAAGATAATGAAAAATCCAGCCACCCAACAACTAATTACAAGTTGGATGCAAATTCTGCTGTTCATTATTGTTTAGTAATGTAAAGGCTTGCAGATAGCCATGTAACGATCATAGGACATAACTGTCAAAAGGAAAAATTCTGTTGAACAAAGGACTATGAAAAAAAAAACACCTGGGCCATGCAAGAATTATAGGAAATGCTCATGTCCCTTGTTACAATGCTGACCAGAAATTGAGGAATACAAACTGTTGTGAATGAGATTTCTAGGAAAGAGAGATTCCTAAGGAAGAAATACATGGGGGTTTTGAGGCAAGAATCTATCAGAGAAAGGGTGATGATAGTCAGGTTTCCCATTATACTCAGTATATATGTGACAAAGAGAAATAGAAAAATCAAAATATTCAGCTCCAGGTCATCTGTTAATCCAAGAAGTATGAACTATTTCACAGATGTTTGATTTTTCATTTCTTATCACTGACTTCTGCCATATCTATAAATAATGCAACACACAATAATTCATTCAGTCCACGGTTCCTTTTTCTATCACATCTACTGGTTTATGAAACATATAAGACCCAGGTTGAAATAGTACATTAATCCTTGAGTTTCACTGCATTCTGAAAATATGTGCAAATAAGAACAAATATGCTGATATCTGGGCTATAGCTCAGAGGCTATGTAATATTTCATGAATCACTTGATATGACTAACATATGTCTATAAGAAAAATAAAAATAAAACTCATCATATGGGCTAATTTCTTCTAAAATTTAATCATGAATGGATTAACCATGAGTTAACAAATTTGGGGTCAAATATAAAATATAATGCATCGCTTTTGTTATTGCTAAACTACTATACCAATGAACATATTTTCTAATGATTTTCTGAAAAAGAAAAAATTAAAAGTTCATTTCGTTTAGAGAGTTATTTTTCACATTTTTGGTTAACAGGTTTAATGAAAGTCTTATCTACATTAAAAATTAATATCGTAAGTAAGAGTCTCGCCCAGGAAAACTTATATTTGCAAAATTATAAACAAACTCAAATTAAAGTTTTTACTTTTTGAATTCATTAATAACTTATCATCATTTTAGAAGAGATTCTGACTGCCAAAGTTGTCACCTAAGTTATGAATTGAATAGAAAATGGAAAATATAAAATTTGAGAAATGGAGAACATACTTACAATTATATAATCCCATGTGGAAGCAGTTTGACAACTCAAATCCAAATGCTCTGTTGCACTGTTTATCTGGGAGTTAATGTTTGAGGCTTTACTTCCAGAGAATATAATAGACTTTCAAAGATGCTTCTGCCTTTGATTTTATTATACCTCACCCCTTTATATGGCATATAGGAGGAAACTGGGAAGATGGTTCTGTTAGTGAGATGGTAACATTGTGGGAATGAATCTAACAGGAAACCATATTCCTAAAGCAGGGGGAAGCCCAGATAGAAAGGTGACATAGCCCCAGCTGCTGGGTAAAGGTATGTTCAGCTCAGCAAAGAATCCAAGAAGTCCTGTAACTCCTGATCCTAGAATGTGTTGGTAACCTAGTGAGAAATCTGAGTGTCCTAATTAATGGTAACAGCTGTGTGGGCAGACCCAACCAGCAGTCAATCCATGTTAAATGAGAGTCTGATGCTCAGGTAGTTCTACAGTGGGATCCTTGTTTTCAGATTCAGGGCATTGGTTACAGTGGTTCAGGCCAAACTGCTAAATTTGCACATTTTGCTGATTAATTATGTAAAGTTTTAACTTCATAAGTGGGAGATTGCTCAATCTGTGAGTGAGAATCAAGAAATAAGATAGAGGTAAGATGTATGTTATATGAATGATAATTGGTGAGACAGAAAGCACATGAAATGTAAAGGACTGTCTCAAATTGCACAGTCTAAGGCCAGATATATAATATAAGTTTCCCCAAAACACCTATCTGACAAAATATTTTACTTGGCTCTAAATAACTCTTGGAAATGAAAAAAAGGTGTTGAAAAATCTTATCTTTCACTTTCCAGAGAGATGAGTTTTATAAATATTCCTTCCAAAATGAGCAGACTTTTAATAATTTTTTTTCTCAAACTTGTCACATATGATTCTTATAGGATATTAATTAATATGCCTCTGGAGAGAGATGGCTCTGATGACTTTGAACTTAATTTGAACAATTTTAATTGTTATCTTTGGGAGCTGATTTTTTGAGTATTAAATTTCAGAGATGTATATAATGTAACCAACAGCATTGAGGGAATAGCAGTCTTAGAATTATTTTTACTTTTATCTCATATCATTTTTATTTTATCCTGAAATAAATGTCCCTCCAAAGTATATGTAAATATCTGAAGAAGTGGAAATAAGCAAAAAGAATGGACAAAAAAGACATAAAATATATCATTTCAATTTTTTTGTTTGCTAAGAAAAAATATATAGTGTCCTTATTTTTGGTAAGATATAGTCAGTAGACAGGTGTAAGATGAAGATAAAATGAAAACCGAAAGACTGTCAAGATAAAACTCATAAAATTGCTTATGTGCTGAAACTCCTTAAATTGTTTCACAGTAGAAAACAAAGCAAGCAGAAGTTTTGGACTGTTTTATCTTGTCTAAATGTTCCTACCAGTCTCTTTGAGGCCATTGTTTTCATCTATTGAAACATTTTATTCTCATTTTTGAATTTCCTCTTACATTATTTTTTATGGATGCTGAATTATTTTTCTCTTTAGGATTATATATTTTACATCCTCCTAGGTTTGTCATATCAGGCAATTCTACCGATGTGGAGAATTCAACAGAATATTTGTGGTTTCAAAAAGAGACAGTGTTTTTCTCAATTAAGAAGAGCCTATTTGCTGAGTTTCTCTAATATTTATTCAGTAACTTTCAGTGTTTCAAATACTTTTATTTTCACTACTTTGCTTCTGGTAGAAATATTTTCCAAAGTATGGCAGATAGATGTTAAGGTAGTCCTTATGATCTCCAACACTTTGTATTCATGTCCGTGTATATTCTACCCATGAGAGTGGAGATGACCTTTGACTCACTTCTAACTAAGAAAATATGGCAAAGAAAATGTGATGTCACACTCATGATTACATTACCTCAGATAAGACTATTGCTAACAGACTAGCTCCAGAGTCTCTCTTTTTATATTACTGTCTTTAAAGAAGCAAACTTCTATGAATTCTGCAGTAATAAGTAAACTAATTCAGAGCAAGCTTAAGGAGTATCATCCTGTGTAAGCTTTAGTGGACTCATCCCTAGTTGAGCTTTCAGATGAGGATCCAGACCTTGTGACACCTGTATTGCAGCTTTGCAGAACACCCACTTAAGCAGTTGCTTGAAATCTGAGCTATAGAAACCAGGAGATAATATATGTGAGCTATTTCAAGGTGCTTAATGTGTAGTAATGTGTTGTCCACTATATCACACTAATACATAGTTTACCTTTCTCAACCTCAGAAGTGATGATATTTTTTGGAAAGCCAGTTTATATTTTGTAAATTTTCCAATCTTTTCCTTTGGACTTCCTTGTAATCCATAATCTGATGCACCAAATTCATTATTCTTCCTTTCATACTTGATATTGGGAAATGAATGCTCATTTATCTTACACTTTTAATTTTTTTTTCATGTCATATCTAAGACAATCAACTTTCCTCCACTCCATAAAGTTCCTACATTACTCTTTATTTTCATGTTGTCTTGGAGATGAATTCATAATCTAATTATTTGGAAGGTTTATTCTCCCTTTTAATATATTATTTTTGGAGATGTGTAGAAAGATTTGAACGTAGATATTTACAATTTTCTTAAAAGAACACGGAACTTAGAAAAGTGAATTTTTCTGTCCATCTCTCCAGTAGAAGATGGTAGAAAATAAGTCAATGAGCAAATGCATCATCTGGCACAGACTCTCCCTTTGATGCTCACACTGGTAGAAAAACTTTTACACACATGAAATATGACAAGAAACCAATAGAGAAACAACAGAATACTGTTGCCTAACACAAAGGCACTATCTCTCAAACAATCAAAAGCAAATTCAGTCTCTTCACCAAGGGAAAGCCAAAGTGTAGTCAGTTTTATTCTTCTTTGGGTAATATTCATTACTCTTGCAGTTCAGTAAAAATCTAATATCTTGCAAGATATTTAAATAATAAAGGTCAGTACCAACATTTCTTGTGTAAAATATTGGGGAAAATGTGCAGGGACAATAAAGCAAGGAAAATACATGGAGAGTTATCACTTTGTTATTTTCTGTAGTTTTTCATAAAGCCATTATTTATAAAGTACATAGTCACAATGAACTATGATGTGCATTATTATTGTACAACATCAAAATTTCTATGATTTGCAACAAATTTATTTCTCATTCTCAATATGTGACATATGTGAATTGACTGAAGACATCTTGCTCCTTCTGAGATACAAAAAATTATCATTTATATTATCTTCAGTAAACTGCAGGAAGAAGATAAGATGGAGAATGTATCAACCCAATTTTTAAGGGCACGAGTTGGGGTAGCCCTAAGACCAAAGAACACATTAGACAAATGGTTAGACATTAGCTTTATTGGGATTTATGAACAGTAGAGACTTTTCTCAGATGGCAACTTGTCAAAGAATGAAGTTAGTGCTACCCAAAGAGGCAAGAAAAGGAAGGGGAATATAAGGAGACTCAGGACAAAGACATTCCATAGGGTATGAGAACAGAGTTTCTGCAAAAGTTACATGAGATACACAAACCTGGTGTTTGGTGATGTTATCATAGGAAGGGAATATACAGCCTTGATGAGATTAAAGTTTACAGGACCAGTAGTACCTTCTTCCCTTCAGGGAGTTCTGATAATTTTTAACTAGTAAGTGTCCAGTTTACACCAGCTGCTCCATACTTCAGGCTGTATTTCATTTAAGGGGGGGGTGGTGGGCAGATCCCAGTCTCTAGGCTCCCACAGAGAATAACACAGAGTCTAGTATATATTTCCATTGGTAATTGATAGAGCATTTCTGCCTATATTTCATGACCCTAAATAGTCAAAAGACATATTGATAACTGAGAAGGTAAATAAGTAAAATCATACTAATTGCCAGAAAAGAAATATATAGCTTCATATCATCTTTCAGCTCTAAATTTACCCTTTAATATCGAACCCTAAAATTTGGGTCTCATACTTTGCAAAGTGAACATTAGCCAATCTCCTGGCCAGCTGGTTTCCTGGCACTAGAGCAGAATTGGAATGTGGGAGAAAAGAAAGGGGATATATATTTTTTTCATTTGCTTTTCCTTGGCTTCTGTCTGTATAGCCATAGCAGAGGCAGTTGACTTCAAAGAGACAATTGACCCCAGCTTTAGCTTATTTTAAGATTCCCAGAAGTAGCCACATCACAACCCTCAAAGGATGTGCACACTGTTTGTGGAGTACCTCTGAGTTCCCAGGAACCCAAAGCAGCCATAGAGCATCACATCTTCAGAAGTATGACCAGAAACCCCATGCAGCATCTACTCTCAGTTCTTGAGTTCTGGAAATCTGCCTTTTCTTCCTGAGTAAGCAATCCAAAATATCAGTGCCTTTATGAACTATCCCCAGAAGTCATAGAACTGAACTACATTTTTTTAAATCTCATCACTGAAGGAATAGTTATTTTTTCTGTGTTACTTTTGGGTTCCCTTTTTCTCTTTCACCACTGTCAATCTGAACATGGAGTTCCTTGTATGAAATCTTTCCTGGTTATATATTTTTCTTGTCTGGACGCTAATTGATACTTAGAAGAACATAAATATTGGTGAATGGCACAAATGACTACCATATATAGTATTTATATATTATCCCTCTAATACCCGTTCTATTTTCCCTTTTCATTAGACCAAACTTGATATAAGTGTGCTTGGTTATTGCCTGAAAAGAGCCTAAGTGTCATTAATGAGGGTTGTAAACGCAAAATGATTTTGTCTCTTTTTGATCTTAGTAATCGTTAATGAAAAGACCTCTGTGTTTGGTCTTCACTGTTATCACTCCTTTTTGAGTTTGGTAAGAATAAAAACAAAACTGAAAAGAAAACTAAAACAATTCCTCCTGATGCAAAAATAGGAAGACACTCCTCTTGCCCTTTTCTTGGAGTATTTATTGTTGAAACTCTTCGTTGTAAATTCTTTCTCTGCCTATTTGAGATATATGTAAATCATTTTAAAAGCTAAATAAGACTCCTGCCTTTTTTTTTTATAACTAAAGAAGGTTTTTCTTAAGGACTTAGGAGCCATCTTCTTAAAATGTAATCATCAAAGAAGATAAAGCCTCTATTCCCTGGTTCTTGTGGGGGAGTAGAGGACTATATTCTGCAGGCACCTGGCTCAAAGGCTCACTTACCTGTCATTAAGATATGAGAAGTTTATTTTCCTCTGGATCAAGAGAATGGCAAACACAGATGGCAACTCCAATTATCAGCTGAATTTAGGATGAGCTCTGTGTGACAAATGGTACTGCCAAGTGCTCTGATTATTGTTTATGTATAGGTACATATATGTAATATAGTGTTTCTGACTGGCTAAATAAAAGCATAAAGTTTATTTTCTCTTTGCAATCTCTTTAGGAAATTGCTGTGATGTATGTTACATTATGATTCATTACTTATTCAATAATAAACCTGTTTTCCCTCTCTTCTACTTTTGAGGGGAATTTTTCTAATTTGCAGGTTTTCTTTATAATTCTATTTCCCTAAAGATTTCTCTAAAATGCTTGAGTCTGAGAGTTGATGTATTATACTTTGGAAAACTTAAGGTTATTTATTTGAATATTCCTTGTGCCCAAAATTCTCTCTCCTCTCCTTCTAGGATATCAATTTACAAGTATTTTAGAATTTTTGACTGTGCCGCACATTTCTTAAACTTGTCTTCTTTTCCTCCATTTTTGCCAGTTTTCTTTTTTTCTCCTTTGGCCTTATATTGGATGTTTATCATGTGCCTCTTTTCCACTTTAAAAGCCCAGTACTCTTAAATTCAGGTTTTATATTGGGTAATTCTCTTATGTGGGTTTGGTTTCTTTATAAAGATTCCAAAAATCTACTGCAATCTTCATATTTTAACCTATTTTTGCATTTTTTTTCTTTTTTAATGAACATATCAGTAAAATATATTTATGATCATTGACTGCTAACTCTAGTATCTAGACTATCTGTGATTTTACTTCTATTACATTTTATTGGTCTTTTTTCCTATATCTTTGCATGCTTATTTTTTATGTGTTTTGATTGCCAGGCATTATTTTAAAATTAGAAAGTTTAGGTTTAGAGAGAAAATATGCAGAAAATACAGAATTCCCAGACACCCACACCCACTATTAACATTTTACATTAGTGTGGTACCATTGTTACAATTGATAAGACAGTATCAATATAATTGTACTATTAACTATAGTCCATAATTCACATTTGGATTTCTCACTGTACAGACCAATAGTTGTTTTTATTTTTTAAATCTTTATTCTCCAAACATGTATACCACCCTAAATTCTCTTTTATCAACATTCAACTATATAATTCAGTACGGTTAATAACATTCACAATGTTATGCTATCATACTGTTATCTATTACCAAAAAATTTCCATCACCCTAAACAGGTTGATTCCATCTTTTTGTAATTATGAATAATGCTGCTGTAAATATAGGTGTGCAAATATCTTGCAATACTTTTAGTTAAATACCTAGAAGGGGATTCGGCAGGTCATATGGTAATTCTATACTTAACTTTCTGAAAAACTCTTATTGTTTTCTATGCTGGCTGCAACATTTTACTTTGCCAACAAAAATGAATAAGTTTTCCTAATTCTTTTTTTTTTTTTTTAAGATTTATTTATTTACTTTTTATCCATTTTTACCCCTCTCCTCCTTCTTTCCTGTTTCTGTGTCCATTCACTGGCAATTCTCTGTGTCTGTTTCCTGCCCTCTCCTCTCATCCTTCTCCTCCTGTCTTCACTGAGATTTGATCCTGGGAACCTCCTATGTGGGAGAGAGGTGTTCTACCACCTGCAACACCTCATTTCCTGTTTTTTTTGGGGGGGGGGAGTGTCTTGTCTTGGCTCTCCCTTATGTCATTCTCCTGTAACGTCATCATCTTGCTGCATGGCTCATTGGGGCCTGGCAGTGCACCCATGCACAGGTGCTGATGGCACATCCATGCGTGGGGCCTGGGGGGCTCACCCGCATGCGGGGCCTGAAGGCACACCCGCACTCGGGGCCTGGCGGCCCGCAGGACTTCTATATTTTTCTTTATTTTTACTAGGAGGTCACAGGGATCGAACCCAGGTCCCTCCATATGGGAGACAGACACCCAACCATTTGAGCCACATCTGCCCCCAAGTTTTCCTAATTCTACACATCTTCTCCAAATCATGTGATTTTTCTTTTTGTTAATAGTAGTCATTCCAGTGGGTGTGAAATACTATCATATTGTGATTTTGAAATATATTTTCCAAATAGCTAATGATGTTGAGCATCTTTTCATGTGCTTTTTAAAATTATTATTTGTATATCTTCTTTGGAGAAAAATCTATTCAAGTATATTTCCCATTTTTTAATTGGTTATTTCTGTTTATGTTGCTGATTTGTAGGATTTCTTTATAAACTCTATATAATTATTACCTAAAAAAAAGTTCCTGAATATGCATCCCTAATTTTTCTTCCAGAAATTTTATAGTTCTTCTTATATTTAGGTCTTTGATCTGTTTTGAGTTGATTTTTTGTATATGGTATGATGTAAGGGTCTCCCTTTCTTCTTTTCCTATGAATATCCAGTTTTCCCAGAACCATTTTTGAAAATACTATTCTCAATTTAGAGGATTTGGCACCCTTGTCAAAATTCAGTTGCCTATAGATATGAGACTTCATTTCTGAACTCTCAAACTGATTTTATTTGTCTGTAAGTCTGTCCTTGTGCCAGTAACCTGCTCATTTGTCCACTGCAGCTTTTTAATAAGTTTTAAAATTGAGAAGTGTGAGTCCTCCAACTTTATTCTTCTAAGGATGGTTTTGGTAGTTTGGGACCCCTTATCCTTCCATATGAATTTGATGATTGCAAATAAGGCTGATGGAATTTTGAATCAAATTGCATTGGATCTGTAAATTGCTTTGGGTAGAATTGGTATCTTGACAATATTTAGTCTTCCAAACCTTGAGCAGGCTCTGCACAAACTAGGGAACAGGTTCACTCTCTCCATCCACTAGGTTAGCAGCCAGACACTCTGTAAATGCCAGGGCACAGGCCCTACCATCTCCAAGCATTGGGATGACAGCAATCTCCCTGAACTTCAAGGCCGAAGACCTCCTCCAATGCCAGGGCTGATAGGCAGCCTCCTCCCAGGTCAGGGGCAGACTCATCCTTTCCAAACACTTAGCTGAACCCTCTCTCTTGGCACAGGGAGATCTCTTTTTCCAGACCTCAACTTCCAGGGTTATGTCCTTGAGGTCATTGTTCCCTTCGATTTTTTCTGTTCTCTGTCCCTTTCAGTCCAGACTGATATTGTTCTGCTCATATAAATTTAGCAAAATCCTTGTCCATTTTGTGGGCAGTTCACAGTGATCAAAACTATCAGACAGAAGGACTTCCACAGATCCTTCCAGCATAACTGCATTTCCTGTCCTGATGACTACTGTAATGGCTGACAGGGACCCTCGTCAGTTAAACCATCACTTACAGAAAATTATTCTCCAGGAATTCACATTCTGGAAGCTCAAGGAGTTTCTTGATAGAGCTGCTTCTGGCCCTAGTCTCAGAGCACACTATATGGATGGAATAAGAATTTTCCAAACCATAAATTTCTGATTTCTTTGTGCCCAGGAACTCTGTTCTAAGCTTATGCTTTTCCTCTCTCATTTCATATTAAGCCTCAAAGAAAATCTAGGCTACACATTCCACACACAGCTTGGAAATCTCATCTAAATAACCAAGTTCATTGCTTAGCAAGTTCTGCCTCCCATCCACCATCAGGACTAATATTATGAAGTTTTCTGCCCCTTTCAAACAAGGATCTCCTTTCCTCCAGTTTCTGATAACACAGTCATCATTTTCTTTTTAGACCTCATTGGAAGAAACTTTAGCATCCACATTTCTAACAACAGTCTTTTCAAAGCAATTTAGGCTTTTTCTATCAGGCACCTCTCAATTCTCACAGACACTTTTCCAAAGATATTTCAAATTTCTTTTGCATTTGCAAGAGCAGCAACCCACTTTCCTGGTACCAAAAACTGTTTTAGTTTCCTGACTGCCAAAGCAAATACCATGCAATGGGGTGGCAAATACCATGCAACAGGGAGACTTAAACAATGATTATCTCTTGTCTCCCTGTTTTGAGGCTAGGATAAGTCTAAAATCAAGACATCATCAAGAAGATGCTTTCTCCCATAAGGCATTCTCAGGCTGCCGCTGGTGATTCTTGGTCTTTAGTTTTTCTGTCTATCGGCAATGCTCATGGGGGCCTCTCTTGGTCTTTCCCTTCTCTATTGGATTCAGTTGACTTTCAGCTTCTGGCTGGAAAAAAACTCTCTATGGCTTTCTATTAGTCCTTATAAAGGACTCCAGTAATAAGATTATGATCCATTTAGTTGGGTCACACTATAACTGAAGCAACCTCATGAGAATGTCCTACTTACAATGAGTTCACATCAATAGAAATAGATGAAATTTAAGAACATTTTTTCTAAAGTATATAGTTCCAAACCACCACAAAGTCCTTTACAGCCTTTGTTAAATCTATTCCTATTTATTTCATTATTTTAGATGCTATTGTAAATGCAATTTCTTTCTTAGTTTCCTTTTCAGATTGTTTATTAGTAGTGCATAGAAACAATACTGATTTTTATAATATTGGTCTCGTACCCCATCACTTTGCTGAATTCATTTATTAGCTGTAGATATCTTGTGTATTTTTCAAAATTTTCTACATATAGGATCATGTTAAATGCAAAGAAGGAAAGTTTTACTTCTTCCTTTCAAATTTTGAAGCATTTTTTTCCTTGATTAATGGTCTGGCTGGAACTACCAGTACAATGTTGAATAACACTAGTGACATCCTTGTTTTGTTCCAGATCATAGAGGGAAAATGTTCAACCTATCACCATTGAGTGTAATGTTAGCAGTGCATTTTTCATGTTGAAAATGTTCCCTTCAATTCCTAGTTTTCTAAGCATTTTATCAAGAGGGGGCTGGATTTTATCAAATGCCTATTCTGCATCAATTGGTATGATCTTGTGCTTTTTTTACTATTGATTTTCTTATGTTAAAATATTCTTGCTCAGATAAATCAAGATAAATATTCTTGCTCAGATAAATCCCAGCTGATCTTGGTGTATAGTTGTTTTAATGTCCTGTTGGATTCAGTTTGTTAGTATATTGTTGAGAATGTTTTCATCTATATTCATAAAAGATCTTGGTCTGAAATTTTATTTTCTGTTTGTATATTTATCTGGCTTTGGTATGAGGAAAATGTTGGCCTCAGAATGATTTTGGTACTGATCCTTCCTCTTCAATTTTTTGAAAGATTTTGAGCATAATTTCTATTAACTCTGCTGGGAATGTTTCATGAAATTCACCAGTGAAGCTTCAGTTTCTGAGCTTTCCTTTTTTGGGAGGTTTTTCATTTCTGTTGCAATCTATTTACTTATTATTGGTCAGTTTAGATTTTCTACTTCTTATTGTGTCAATGAGAACCATTTCATCTAGGTTATAACCATTTCATCTAGGTTATAAAATTTCTTGTCATACAGTTGTTTATGGTATTCTCTTATTCTTTTTACTTCTCCTTTTTATTTCTGTTTTCAGTTCATTGTGTCCTCTCTCTTTTTTCTTAGTCAACCTATTTAATGTTTTTTTACATTTTATTTTGAAAGAATGAAATTTTATTTTCATTGATTCTCTCAATTTATTATTCTCTAATTCATTCATCACTGTTCTAATCTTAGTTATATATTTCCTTTTACTTGCTTTGTATTAAGTTTGCTCTTCTTTTTCTTGATCCTTTAGTTATGAGATTAGATCTCTGATTTGAGATTTTTCTTCTTTTATAATGTGAACATTTAAGGCTGTAAATTTTCCTCTCAACACTACATTCATCTCATTCCACATGAGTCCTTATGTTATATTTTCATTTTTTTCAGGTCAAGATATATCTTAATTTCCCTTTTATTTCTTCTTTGATACTTTGGTTGTTGAAGAGTACATTGTTTAATTTTCACATATTGTGAATTTTCCAGTTCTCATTCTGTTATTGACTTCTGGCTTCATTCCATTGTGATCAGAGAATGTACTTTGTATGATTTCAATATTTTTAATTTATTGAGACTTATTACATAAAATATAGTCTATCCTGGAGAGTGACCCATGTGCACTAGGGGCAAATATGTATTCTGCTGCTGTTGGGTGACATTTTAGTTCCAGTTTATTTGTAGTTTTGCTCATGTCTTATATTTCCTTATTCATCTGCTGTCTAGATGTTCTATATAAATTATTTAAAATGATGTATTTAATTATTTACTATTAATGTAGAATCATCTACTTCTTCCTAAAAGTCTATCAATAGGTCCTTCATATATTTTGGGACTGTATCTTTTTAATATAAATATACATATATTTATAATTATGTCTCCCTTTTCAACATATAGTCACTTTCTTTTTGCCTCATAACAGTTTTTGGCTTAATATCTATTTTATCTGATATAAGTATATCTACCCCAATACTTTTTTGGTTACTATTTGCATGGTATATTTATTTTTTCCATCTTTTCACTTTCAGCTTACTTGTGTCTTTGAATTTAATGTGAATCTCTTGCAAGGAGCATATGATTGGGTCATGATTTATTTTTTATCCATTCTGCGGAACTTTTCCTCTTGACTGGAGAGTTTCATCAATTTACATTTAAAGTAACTGCTGATAATGCAGTACTCTCTTCTGACAATTTACTACATGTTCATTGTAGGTCTTATACATGTTTTACCCCTCAATCCTACCTTTAATGCCTAATTTAATATTAGTTTGACTTAATTTCACTGTGGACTTTTGTGTCTCTTCTGATTTCTTTCTTTATATATTTTGATAGATTTTCTTTCCAGTTTCTATAGGGTTAAAATTTAAGATCCTAAATATATAACCATGACATTTGATTTAATATCAACTTAACTTTAATGGCATGCTCATACACTGCTCCTATACCACTTTGTCTCCCTGATTTTTTTTTGTACTTGTTCCAAATTATATCTTTATACATTGTATTCCCCAAACCACAGAATTATCATCACTTTTAACACATTTGCATTTTTCAACCCACAGGAAATAAGAAATAGGATTACGTACAAAAAATACAGTACAATAATAATGGCATTTATAGTCACCAATATGGTTACCTTTCCTTGAATTTTTTGTTTCTTTCTGTTACTACCATCCACTGTCTAGGGTCCTTTCTGTTTAGCCCAAAGAACTCCTTTTAACTTTGCTTCTAGGGCAGGCTAGTGCTAACAAAGTCTCCCCGCTTTTTTTGTTTGTTTGTTTGTTTGTTTTTAACCTGGAATATCTTATCTTTCCCTCATTTCTGAAAGGCAGTCTCACCAGATATGTAAATCTCGGTTGGTAATTGTTTCTGCTACCACTTTAAATATTTCATCCTACGGACTTCTTTATTGCATGGTTTCTGATTAGAAATCACCACCTAATATTATTGGGATACTTTGTACATAACACATTGCTTTTCTGGTAACTTTCAGATCTTTCTCCTTGTCATTTGCATATTGTGTCACTGAGTGTGTTTCTTTTTTTTAATGAAAGTTGTGGGGTTACAGGAAAAAAAAACGTATAAAATACAGAATTCCCTTATACAATCCCACCTTCAACAACTTGCATTAGTGTGGAACATTTCATACAATTGATGATAGCACGTTTTTATAAGTGTACTCTTAATAAAGGTCCATGTTTTAACTTTGGGTTCACTGTTTGATAGAGTAATTACATGGATTTTTAAAAAATTATTCTACTACCCTATTTACAGTCTAACATTTCACCCTTTTAATCATATTCAGATATATATTTCAGCACTGTTAATGCATTCAAAGTGTTGTGCTACCATCACTACCGCCCATTACCAAAATATTTCCATCATTCCAAATAGGGACCCTGTACATTATAAGCCTTACCTTCCCATTCCCTATCCCAACTCCATTCTTGGTATATTCTAGATTCCGACTCTATGAGTTTGCTCATTCTAAATTTTTTTTCTGTTTCTTCTTTTTTTATTATTAAAGAAGCTTTAGATTGCATCAATATTATTTGAAAAATATAGGGGATTCCCATACTCCCCGCCCCCCTCCCCTTCTCACACTTTCCTACATTAACAATATCCCTCATTAGTGTGTACATTTCTTACAATTGATGAACACATATTGAAGCATTGCTACTAACCATGGACTATAGTTTACATTATAGTTTACACTCTGCCCTGCACAATTTTATAGGTTATGATAAAATAATGGTCTGTATCCATCATTGCAATGTCATGCAAGACAATGCCAAAGACCCCCCAAAAAACCCATGTTACATCTATTCATTCTTCTCTCTCACCTTAGAACCACTGGTGACCACTGCCTTTTTCTTTTTTTTTTATTCATAGCAGTGTATTCATAATTTTTTTTACTGTGTTTTGTGTTTTTTTTTTAATTTAATTCAAGTATATTTTTCATACATGAACATACATAAAGAGTAAGAGTGTATAGAAAGTTGTGAACTTACAAAATAAACATGCATAATAACATCATACAAGTCTCCCATACATCAATACCTTGCATTGTTGTGAAACATTTGTTAGAAATTATGAAAGAATATTGTCAAAATATTACTACAGTATTAACTGTAGTCCATACCTTACATTGTTTTTTATTTTACCTTATTCTTTTATTTATTTATTTATTTTTATACATTTTTACCCCACCTCCACCCCCACCCTCCAACTTTGCTGTTTTTGTGTCCATTTGCTGGGTAATTCTCTGTGTCTCTTTCCTGCCCACTCTTGTCATCCTTCCCCTCCTGTCTTCACCAGGATTCAATCCTCAGAACCTCTGATGTGGAAGGGAGACATCCTACTGACTGCATCACCTTAGTTCCTGGTTTTTCGGTGCATCTCGTCTTGGTTCTCCCTTGTGTCACTTTCCTGTCATGTCATCATCTTGCTGCATGGCTCGGCAGGACCTGATGGCATACCCGCTATTGGGACCCGGTGGCACACCTGCATATAGGGCTTCATGGCCTGCACACCTTCTATATTTTTCTTTTTTTAAATTTTTACTGGGAGGTCCTAAAGATTGAACCCTGGTACCTCCATATGGAGATAGACATCCAACCATTTGAGCCACATCTGCCCCTCTGCTATATATCTTAAGGTTGACCAAAAATATCTAGAGTTACAGTCATTTCCCATACAAGATGTTCATATAATAAATCAGGCTAGGTTTATCACCAGCATTCTAAAAATCAGATCGAGGGAGAAAAGCTAGGTCTAGGAACACAAGCATGGTTGCTAATATAGCAAATGTTTAGCTTACCCTGATTATCACAAAATCAGGACAGCGAGAATATTCACATTGAGCACTGCCTTTATATCAAAGATAAAAGTTCTTATATTCCTAGAATAATAATAGGTCTATAATAGAATAATAGTAAGTCTACTTTAGTCTATTGCTCATTCCCCAATCTTGGAGATTTTGGGATGGTGGTGCCCATCCTCTTTCTAATTGAGAGGGGGCTTATATCCCATGGGGCAGATGGATGTAACTGTCTTGCAGTTGCAGACACTCTCTGTTGGTTGGGGTTGGAGCTGTCCATTATCATCTCCTTATTAGTTGTCCTGGGTGACTTCACTAAACTGGAGAGTAGGT
>JAQZBX010055019.1:0-18577 GCA_029593785.1 Cabassous unicinctus | reverse complement strand
CAGGCAGTGCCCCCAGCTCTCAGCCCTGGTGGTCTGGCCTGGCTCCACCCTGGGCTCCCTCCTGCCCCTCTCCCAGCCTTCTGGCCTCCACTAGAGACAGACTGGACATCAGGTGCCCTTGGTCATCATGCTGGGGATAGGAGGAGGAAGAAAGCAGAAGGAGCTGGAAAGGCTCAGCCTGCCCTCTCCCCTGCTCAGACTCAGAGGCTCAGAGGTCTCTGCCCACCTCCAGTACTGCCCCTTGAGGGGGCCTTTCTCCATGTCCTGCGTGAGCACACGCTTATGCACTTCCACATCCAACCAGTCAGGTGCCATGTGGAGACTGAGGCCCGGAGGCATGCAGGAGTGGCCCGGGGCCTCTGAGATTGCAGAGCAACACGGGTAACTTAGGTTGACTCCTTTCTAGACCAGAATGCCACGCTGCCCCCTTCATTTGCTATCACAAAGACGGTCCCTTCAGCCCAGGTCCACTGCTCAGACATTTCCCTTAAGAGACAAGTTTCCTTTTGGCATCCCAGCATGGGCCCAGAACACACATGTCATCACATCTCTCGACCCTGGGACTGGGGTCAGCGGAGGAGAGCACACCAGGGTGGTGAGCAGGGGAACTGAGGAACATGCTGGAGGCAGCTCAGCTGCTGGGCAGTGGCACCCACCCTTCTCACCATCTGCACACGGGCTCATACATGGGGATGGGGATAGATGCCAAGTTGATGGACATGGGAATCCCCAAGGTACCAAGGCCCCACTAGGCTGGTGACAGCTCCAGGACAACCATGAATTACAGGGCTGGGGTCAGAGGGGCTATAGGCACCTCAAACTGGGATGAACCCCTCCCGAGAGTAGAAGGTGGCTCCAGGAGAGAGGCCTCAGTCTCCTCCTCTTTCTTTTGGGGTGTTTAGAATGGGTGACAACAAGGATTCAACAGATCAGGGAACTGTCCATTCACCTTGGAACTCCTTCCATGACCCACTACTATTTTGGGGCCCTGGAGAATGTCTGCCTTGAGGAAACTCAAACTGTATGATCACATTTGTGGATAATCCGCCAGGAGGTGCAGCAGTAACTCTGGCCAGCAGGGGGCGAGCAGTCATGTCGCCCACTGGGAAGAGTCATCCAGAGGTCTTTCTGGGCACCCATCTACCTCACAAACAACATGCACCTCCTATCACCTACATCCATCTCCACAATTTGAGCTGGGCAGGAGCTGGTAAAGGGCCTCTGAGATCACTTGTTCTTCATTTAGCAACTGTGCCCCAAGCACACACCCTGCACCAAGCTCTGTGTTCGGTAGTGGGTGTGGAGTGAAAAGAATCCCTGTGGCCCCTGCCCATCAGGAGCTCAACATCTGGAAAGGGAGGTGGACAAAAGCGTGAAAGCAAACGCAAGTGCAAGAAACGAGCAAGCGCCTTAGAGAAAGCTAAGCAGGGTGATGCGAGGAGGGCTATGGGACCACCAGGTGGGAGGGCCCAAAGGACACATTGAGGTGACACTTGCACAGTGGCCAGAATGACAAGAAGATCCAGCCCTGCACACGTGTGGGAAGAGGGCCCCTGGGAGAAGGCACAGCAGGGAAGAGACGGAGGCATAGGGACTTTGGCCAGAGAGGAGGTGAGGAAGGCGGCTGCTGCGGGCAGAGCCTCAGCTGAGGCTCAGCTAGGGGACGAGCTGCTTCCCAGCTCTGTTGTGTTGATCCGCAGGATTCATGTTGGGATGGAGATAGCCAGAGGTGGGGGGAGTTCACTCACAAGAGAGAGTGGTGAAGACAGAACAGCATTTTGTGTAAGTCTTAGGAGGGACGTCCTGTCTTTTAGCCATTTTATTTGTGGAGCAGCGAGTCCCGAGGCCAGGGCTCACTCCAAGGGGGATGACACAAGGCTGCTTGTACCTGGAAGCAGAGATGGCAGGGAGCCAGGACACAGGCTGCCCAGCACAGAGGCTGAGAGGAGGCACCTGCATCTGACCCTAAATACAATGGGAAGGCTCCGGTAGGCCTCGAGGCACAGCAACTAGGCCTGAATTTCATCTCAATCCAGCCTCATCGTGGTACAGACTGAGACACAGTCCAGGAGTGACAGTGAGTTTCCAAAGATCACCAAGCCCTACCCAGGCCTGTTTAGAGTTGTTTTCCATGTTATGTCCATCCGCTTCCTGTTTGTCCCATGTCTATGTGTATTAGCTACATGTGAAACAAGCCTGTGGGGATTGCAGTGTTTGCCCAACATAGACTTGGTGATGTTCCCAGGAAGCAGAGGCTAGAATGATTCCCATTGTGTCCTGAGGAGTGTCCTGAGGAGACTGGGGAGGCCTCAGTGACTGGTCTGGGGTCACAAAACAGAAAAGAAGGATTAGCTGGGTCTGAACCCAGCTGGGTGTCCTCATAGCTTCGACCGAGATGCACACAGGCCTTCCCAGGTAGCTGTGGGGAGGGACGAGTTGGCAGAACTGTGTCCAGTTAACAAGAAGATCTAGGTGAGGAGGACAGACAGAGAGACGTGCAGAGGGACATTCATGGAGTTCTTACCATTGAGGGGGCCCAGGAAGGGGACCTGAGGAGGTGATTTCACTTCCTTGGTGACAGAGCCCAACGGAATTTGGAACCCAGGTAACCAGGCACCCAGATTCCAAAGGCAGCCCCTTCCCCATCTCAATTGGCAGGAGACGCTCGAGAGAGAGCATGTTCTCCTGTTGTCTTCCTAAATCCCGAGGCTCCGGCCTCAGCCAAACCAAGAATGAGACCCCTTTTGATCGCTTTCGACTCTGGCTCAGGCCTCAGCCGCAAAGCCCCTGTCCATCTGCCAGGAGGTCCCCAAAGGTAACACGGATGTCCCAGGGCAGCCAGTTCAGCACAAGCCACTGTTGTGCTCCTGCCTGGGCAACCCCATGTCCATCTACCTCCCAGGGAGTGGGAGGTGTGAGCAGGGGTCCACCCTGGGCAGAAGCAGGCTGTCAGGAATGGGAACCCAGGAGGTCCTGCCGTGTCACCTGCCAGGTCATGGCTGGAAGGGGGGGAAGGCACATGTAGGGGGTGGCACCCATGTGTGCCAGAGTTAATCCTGAGCCCTCAAGCTGTCATCTCTCCAATCGGGCTGGAGGGGAAGGCAGACACCCATCTGGGCCTGACCTGGGTCCTGGCCCAAACGAGGTGCAGCTTCCCCTGCGGAGAAGGGCAGGGCACTGGCTGATGTGTCCTCCCCGGCTGCCGGGCACTGTGTTCGCAGAGCTCCATGCAAGTGGTCGGCGAGGAGCTGGAGGAGGGCCTCATCTATACCATCACTCTGCAGAAGGTGCAGGTCCATCGTGGCACCGGCCATGGCCAGCGCTGGTTCCAGGTGGGAGCAGGTGCCAAGGAGGGTCCTGAAACAGCAGGGAGCACCCCAGGGCCTGTATCCCACCCTGGCCACTCCCCTGCTCTCTGTCCCAGAGCTTTCATGCCTGAGTGGCCTGATATCCCTCTTGCTGAGAAACCTTAGTCCCCACCAATCACCCACCACACAGCCATTCCTTAGACCAGGGAGCTGGAGGCTTCAAATGTGGAAAGGAATATCAGAGAGGAGTCTTTTCCATGGATTTCTCTTCAGGACAGACTGAAGGGTGGGTTCACTTCGGATACATGTGCATTTTGCTGCTATATTTCTGTTTCCCTCCCAGGCCCCATGTCCCCAGCAGCAGTCTTGGTGACTGTCCTTCCTCACCTGCTCTAAGCCATGCAGCTCCTCTCACTTAGGAGGGTTCATGCCATATCCCATAACCGTCCCCATGACCTACTCAGTTCAGGAGCAGAGGCCTGACTTGGCTGTCCAATATTCCAGAAGGAAGGCGGCTTAGAGCAGCGATTTGGCTGTCAGTGCTGTGGGCCTCAGACCATCCTTTCCTGTGGCCCTGTCAGCACTGCTGCCCTGAGCACCTCCCGAGGGCCCCAAGGCACTGCTCTCTCCCGACCCCGGTAGAGGAGCCCAGGAAAGGGATGGCTGGGCACAGGTCACGCACACATCCCTTTCACCAGCAAGGGCCAGAGAACTTCCCTAGGCTGGAGGAGTTCAGTTACCACAGGCTGTCTGTGTGTGTGGGGGGGGGCCTCCCTGCACCCTGCCTGGAACTGGCTCTTTGCGTTTTCCTTCATTTACCTGATCTGGTATCAAGGTGGTAAATGGCATCGCCTTGTGGTTTTGGCCCCATGAGCACTGGAGTCCCATAATAGCTTTCCTGACCAGGTGGGTCTGCTGTTTCCTGAGGCGTCTGTTTAGATCCTCAGCGCTGCAGGGGTCTTTCTCCCCCCAGGGACACTCCAGTCATCTGCCCTTTGCCAGGTCTGGGGTCTCATCTTTCAATTATTCCCTCACCTCAAATTCAATTTCAAGGCTGAGGACCTCTTCTGCTAGAGGCATGCACGTCCCCCTCAGCCTCAAGTCGCTGAGGGCTTGGGTGCAGCAGGTCTGCCCTCAGCCTCAGCAACCCTGCTGGTACACAGCTCTGGCCCTGACGGCATGGGCCTCCTCTGTCCCACCCTAGAGGAAGAATGACTCGGCCCTCCCGAGGGAGGAGAGCCACACGGTGCGGAGGGTCAAGGCAGGCCCTTGGGAGAAGCTGGCGGAGCACCTGGTGCCTGCCTTCCAGGAGGGCGACATCACCTATGTCAACATCTTCCTCGGGACATACCGGGTATTCACCACCACCGAGCAGGTCCTGGACCAGCTGTTCCAGCGGTGAGCATCCGCCCCATCCCTGACACCTTGCCTGTTCTGCCCCCAACTTGCTGCTGACTCAGAAATGTTATTTCACCCACTGGCCTCACATTCCTCCTTGAGAAGGGGAGCGGTTAGATGACCAACCTCCAAGGTTGATTGTAAGGACTACCTGGGTGGATCCATGGAAAGTGCTCCCCTGGCCCTGGCTCAGTGGACAAGGCAGCTGGAGGGGCAGGTTTGTCCCCAGACAGGATTTTCTGCTTCCCAGTAAGGAAGCTCTTGGCCTCACTCCTTACTGACTGGACTTTTCTCATTTCTAGAGGAGGTTTGAGATCCCTTTTGGGGACCCCCGAACTTGGTGTGGTCAGAGCAGGGACCACTGTCGCCACCAAAGCGGTCCAGGCCCACCCTATGTCTGAGAAGTTGCCGCGTAGGGCTCATTCCTTCACCAAGTATACATCAAGTGTCTACTAAGTACAGGCACTTTCTTAGGCACGTAGCTTCATGCAGTACTCAAAGCAGACAAAAGTCCCTGACCTTCTGGGTTCCGTCTGCTTTGGGGCTGCAGGCAATCTTAGGAAGGGGTACACTCAGTAACTTAGCTGTGACACGCTCACGGTCTCCCCTAGATACGGACATAACCTCCCTGGCAGTGATGGGCATGGCGGAGGCCTTGAAATGAAAAAGTGAGTGCACTTTGGGTGAGGGGGAGGAGCTCTCCTCACCAGACACCCATGTGGGGAGTGGGTGGTAGGTGGCAGGGAAGGGCTGGGCAGAACACTGGGCCCCACACACACTATGACCCTGGAGGGCTGAGTCCGGAGGGCTTTCTCCTCCAGTTGGAGAAGAGTCAAAGGAAGCTGTGGGTGGGTCCTGGGGCACTGGATGCAGAGGCTCCTGGGCCTCATTGTCAGTCCCGAGAGAAGCCATCCCCACCACAGCCCCATCACAGACCCAAGGCCCCCAAACACCACCTCGTACAGACATACGACAGGTGGTGGTGAGCAGTCTGCTCCAAATCTGCCGAGGACCTCAGTCCTGTCTGCCTCTTGCAGGGATGGCAAGGCAGGCTGCGCCCCTGTCATCTGGGAGGGCAGAGGCGGTGGGAAGAAGAGGCTCACGTAACACATGGCAGAAGATGAGGCAGCTCCTCAGGGCAGAAGTTACTGGGTGGGGGTCATGAGGACCCGGGGCAGGAGGACAGACCCTGTCCCCTCATCATTCACATATTGATGAAGCTCCTACTGTGTGTCAGGGCCGGGCTATGGACAGACGAGGCAAAACCCTTCCCTGTCCTTATGGACTTTATGTTCTAGTGGGAGGGTCCCTGGGGGGCAGCATGGAAGGAAAGGACAGTATCTGACTCTGCTGCCCATCCACCTGCTCTCAGCACCCTCTCCTCCCTGCTGGGCACCTGGATGGACCAGTACCCTGAAGACTTCCTCCAACCACCAGACTCTCCCTGCCTCAAGCTGCTGGTGGCCTATGCCCAGGGGCATCTGCCCGGTTCTGCCCTGGAGCATCGTGCTGTAGTTTTGTTTTCAGGAATGAGCCACCCGGAGCCCATGGAGGCAGACCCAAACGGTGAGGAGGCCTTGGCGTGGGAGCACGTGAGCTTATGGGGTGGGGGCTGGGACTGGACCAATAGGCAGGATCTACCAGAGATTGCCCTTGGGCCAGGAACAAAGAGGAGCCCCAGACAAGACTCCTGGGAGACTGCAGTCTGGGAACACTTTTTTGGGCTGGATCTTCCCCTAGAGGTAGTGGGACCTTCTCTGTATTTGAAAGACACTTGGAGCCATTCATGCTGTGGAAACTACATCTTCCCCAGCTCCTCTGTCAGATCCTGAGCTGCAAATGTCTCCAGTGCCATCTGTAGCACCAGTTCCACCAACTGCGGCAGAAACAGGGGCAGGTGCAGAGCCTGGACCCATTCCATTTCCACCTCTTCTGCCATCTACTGAGTTTGTGCCAGTGCTTGCTCTGGAAACAGAGCTTTATGCATCACCTGCTATAGCACCAGCTCCTGAGCTGAAGGTGGCACTACCACCACCACAACTAACACCCACAGAATTAGGGTCTGTGCCCGCCCGGGAGCTAGACCATGCTACTTCAACATCCAGTGCACCTGCTCAGGAGCTGGAGGCAGTGACATCACAATCAGTAGGACAAACTCCAGGGCCAGAGGCACCCATATCCCCATCAAATGCCCCAGTTCCAGAGCTAGAGGCAAATGCAGCTCCACCTACCTTGCCAACTATACACGTATCAGCACTGCCTACACTGGAGGTAGAGCCTGCTCCTTCACCAACAGAAGTACTGGCTTTAGAGCTTGAAGAGGGTTTCATGCCACCTTCATTGTCACCCATGGAGGTAGCCCCATGCCCTCTATGGTGGTAGAGCCGGCTCTATCTCATGTAGCACCTGCTGCCAGTCTGGAAGAAGCCACCTCACCATGTGTAGCACCAGGTCCAGAGCTGGAGGCCATCCCGCCACTACCTCCCATGCCACCGACACAGGTCAAGCCAGTGCCCGATCTGGAGCCACCACATGTTAAGTCACCTTCAGCAGCCACGGCTCTCGAGTGGGAGGCAAGTCTGGCACCACCACCAGAGCCACCGCCAGAGCTCAAATCAGCACCAGGGTGGGCTACACCACCAGAGCCTTCCTGCGCCTGGCCTCAGAGCTCAGGGAACAAACTGAGTGGGGAGAAGGCTGAGCTCCTGGCTTTCCGTCCTGATCTTGTGGCAGAGCAGTTAACACACATGGATGCGGTGAGCAGCTGGGCTTGGCAGGGTGGGGCTGGGTGGATCTTCCTCCCAGGATCTGCTGCCCCAGCCTTACCATCCCCTGATCCCGAATCGTATGATCTGGGTCCAAACCCTGGTTCCTCTCCCAGCATTGTGACCTGGGCAAGTTCATTAATCCCCAAGCCCGCACTCCCCCCTCTGGAGGGTAGATATAGGACACTAACCGTACCTGCCACACACACTGACTGTGAAGATCACATGAGAGCAAAGAAGTAGAAAGCCTGAGGGCGCTTGGCCTTTGGGGGTTGAAGGGAGCTCACTGTGGTGCAGCCAGCTCCAGGGGTGGCCCACTCTGAGTGGGGGCTCCACAGCATCGACACTTATAAGACCCTGATATGCACTGGATCCTTTGGCCGGCCCCCAAAGCCTCTGGTCCCCACAGGCACTGTGCACCTGACCGCAAGCAGGCCCAGGAGGTGTTATCAGGAGGGGAGAGGCTGCCACCTGGGCCTCTGGAGGCATGAGACACCTCGGGTGCTGGGGTCTGTGAGATGGACTAGAAAATGCAATTCTCTCCTCCCCGCCAGCCTTGGGCCCTGGGTCACTCGAGTGCTAGGTCCCCTCAGGGGGCAGAGAACACACCCTGTCCTCAGCCTGCCAAGCTCCAGCTGAGACCACTGGACCCTGGCCTGGGCCCTGAGGGCCTGCGGGGTCTGAGCTGGGCAGGGCAGGGCCGGCTGACATCCCCTCCTCCCCAGGAGTTGTTCAAGAAGGTGGTGACATATGACTGTCTGGGCTCCATCTGGTCCCAGCGCAACAAGAAGGGCAAGGAGCACCTGGCGCCCACCGTACGCGCCACCATCAGCCAATTCAACAGAGTGACCAATTGCGTCATCACAACCTGCCTCGGGGACCGGAGCATGAAGGCCCCGGACAGGGCCAGGGTGGTGGAGCACTGGATCGAGGTGGCCAGGGTACGCCCGGGGCCCTCTCTGGAATCCCGGAGCCCCTCTTTGTTCTTCTCGGCTCTCAGGACTACAGGCCCTCCCTGGCTGTAGCACAGCCTACACTGTCCTCACTTCCACCCAGGCTACGACCTCAGGTTGACTGTGGGTGTCACTCTCTGGGCGCACAGCATTCCCTCGGGGGCTTCCTGGGTGTCCATCTAATCCAAGAGGGGAGATGTCAGCTGAGGGGGCTGAAGCTAAAGCAGGAGGGGCTCAGACGCCACCTCACAGGCCCTTCTTTCTCCCTCCCCAGGAGTGCGGAATCCTCCACAATTTCTCTTCATTCTATGCCATCCTCTCTGCTCTTCAGAGCCACTCAATTCACAGGCTGAAGAAGACGTGGAATGAAGTTTCCAAGTGGGCAGGCCTCTCCCCAGGGACCACCAGGGTGGACCAGGGAACCCGTAGGGGCTGGGCATTGCGTGTCAGGGAGCTTGGGAGGCAGTGGCTACTGAGCAGGGGCCGGGCAGGGTGGGGCTCTAGGTCTCCACATGATCTGAGGTCAGCTGTTCTACCTCAGCATGGGTTCCCTCCTCTGTGTGGTACAGAGTTGAGCCAAATGGCAGCATGTCAAGTATTTGCTTCTCAGCAACACACTCTGTCCAATTGAAAACACACATGAAAAACCAGCTGCTCATGAAATGGGAATAGGGTACCTGTTGTGCCCACATGAGAGCTTAGCTCCCAAGTCCTATGCTGTCCTGCGGCGATCAGAGCTACCCAGTTTCAGCACCAGCCACCCAGGCAGACCAGGTGCTAGGTGCTAAAATAAAGTGCATTAGCCCTTACACCCTCCCACCCACTCCCACTTTTCTCCTTCCTTGTTGCCGACCCCCAGGGACAGAGTCCGCCTATTTCAGATGCTGTGTGAGATTTTCTCAAATGACAACTACTCACAGAGCAGGGAGCTGCCAATCAAGGTAAAGAGGAGGCTGGGGGATCCAAGCGGGATTTGGTTTTCTTAGTTTCTCACTGAAAGTGTTTTGGAAAATTCCCGTCTGGTCTTTTGTGGATGAGGAGGAGGATGAATATGTTTGGTTCGTGGGCAGGTGGGAGGCAGGTGGAGGGCAGTAGGCTGTGGTTCTCAGATGCAGTGGGGGTGGCTGGGATGTTCCAGGAGGAGATGATGAACTGGCAGGATGAGAAGTGTCTCTCCACGCGGGAGGGTCTTATAACAATGCCTCGCTGTTAATGACGTGTGTGCCAGAGGGCTATGAGGAATATTTGCAAGGCAGGAAACCATGGTGGGTCCTTCCTGACCGTAACGAGAAGCTTCCACATAAAAGGGGAAGCAAAGCGTCAATGCCCCGTCCTCCAGGCAGCCCCCACCCTACCTGGACATTCAGACCTGGCCCCTGGGAGACCTTTTTCTGGTGAACTCAGGGACTCGTCTGCAGACAGAATATCCCGAGTTGACTCCTGGGGAGGGGATGCCTTTGGATTGGGTTTAGGCAGACTTTGGGGTCTCCACTCCAGTGGGCTGGGGCAGGCAGGAGCTGCTCAACTAGGCCTCCAGAGACACCCCATCCTCAAGCTCCATGGCTGGGATGACACGGGGCCCTTTCCCCACCCTGACATTCAGAGGCCGTGAAAACCAGACACCGGTTAGCAGTCGTGGGTGGTGGGTTGATGTCAGCTCAGATGAGGCCTCTGTCTGGGAGGGAGCAGCCTGTTCTCTAACGCCCTGAGCAAATCAGTACAAGTCGACAGTCTCTTGGGCCTCTGTGTCCTCATGTGGAATGGTGGCATGACCTCCCAGTGGTGCCACCATCACGACGAGGTGCCGAGGTTCAAGAGAGAAAAAGAACGTGGCTGAGCATTCCCATGACACCGAGGGAGAGAGAGCAAGGCCAGGCCATCTGCACTGCTGGCATGGAACACTGAGGCCTCTGGGCTCCCGATGGCGGGGGTCAGGTCTTTGTCATCCCATCACAGATTAACAAACAGGCTCAGGAGGCCAGTCTGCCTGCAAAAGGTCAAGCAGGGGACATCAGGCATGTGGTGGCAGCAGATTTGCACCTGCCCACATGGTGCAAATCACCCAAGACCCCAGGGACAATGGGTGAGGGGTGGAGAACCTCACTGACCTCGTCCTCAACCCTGGCAGGAGGGGATCTCCAAGTTCTCCACCCTGAAGGCACACCCAAAAAGAGCCCAGAAGAAGCAGCAGCAGGAGAGGGTGAGTGTGCCTGAGGCTGGGAGGGTTGGGCCGCGGTGCCCTCCAAGTCAGGATGGGGGCCCTCCCCAAACCCATCCCTCCTGGGTCACTGAGCTTGGAAAGCCTCCCATTAAATGTTCCCTCTCCTGGAACCTTTAGGGCCGTGAGCCGTGGAAATCCTGGGGGACTATTTTCAGCCAGTCAGAACAAGAGCCTTGAGGAACCGAGTCGGGGCAGATTGGGTGGGGGAAGGAAGTACACTTGGTGATTGAAGGAAAGCCATTGCTGGGAGATGACTGCAAGGGAATTTGGGATCCTTGGAGGCTGGGAGGAGAACTTAGGGGGTGACAGCTAAGTGTCCTAGACTATCCTAGGGGAAGGCTGGGTGGTCCTTGGCGTCTGAGGCTGAGGAGTTTCAAGGGCAGGGTCTTGGGGACACCTGAGAGCCTGTGCTCATCCACAACCCACCCCCACCTAATGCCACAGGGTGCCATCCAGTGCGCTGTCCCGTACCTCGGGACATTCCTCACAAAATTTGTGATGGTGGACTGTGCCATGAAGGAGTATCTGGATGTGAGTGAGCCTGGGGCCCGGGGCAAGGTGGGAAAGGGACCCTGAGGCTTGGGAGGAGAGGCCCTCCCTGAGCCCTGAGCTCTCAGCAGTGGCACAGCTCATCTCCTGAGAACCTCACAGCCGCCCTGGGAGCTGGGGTGCCATGGCCTTCTTACAGACGAGTAATAGGAGGCCGGTAAAAGGGTGCATCTCTCCATTGTCGTCAGAGGCTGGGACTGGAAGGTCTCCCTGTGTCCACTCCCAGGTCCACTCCTGGCACCCAGAAGCCTGCCTGGGCCCATCCCTGGTCTGGACTTTCCCGTGCGTGTTGAACCCCACAGTAGTGCAGCATGACGGGCTCAGGGGCAACGGGCATGGCAATGGCTGGGGGCCCCTTCATGATGGATGCGAACTCTTTGCCTTCCAGGGGAGGATGGTCAATTTTGACAAAAGGAGGAAGGTGAGCAGCTGTGGCCATCATTGCAGGGATGAGGCTGGGGTGGCACGGGAGGTAGAAAATGGAGACTGTCCTCGGCAGGATCCTGCTGGGCTGCAGGCAGCTTCCTCTTAGATTGATGGGGAGAGTTAGAGGAGAAAAGACAGGGCCGAGCCCTCCTTCTGGCGTGTGGGGGTTATACGTGGGATGAAGGACAGCTGCCTGGAGGATGGGCTGTATGAAGTCAGCCTTGAGGGCAGGTAAGACTGGATGGGAGTGGAGGGGTGGGGGGACCCACAGGAACAAATCCAGCCTCTGGGCTCCATCCCACCCCGCAAGCCTACCCAGGCCTTGGCAACAGAACTTCTTTTCCTCTGGCCCCAGGAATATGAGATGGTCGCTGAGCTCCAGCAGCTCCAGGCAGGCTGCTGCTACGACTCCATTGTGCCCAATGAGCAATTTGGGGCCTGGTTTGGGGCCATGGAGCAGCATAGTGAGGATGACAGGTGAGACCAAGACAGAATCAGGCCACAGTAGGGACAGGATCAGCCTGGTGGCTCCTGGGTCAGCATAGGACCTGTTGCCTGAAGACAGTGGGGCACGCAAGTGCCAACTGCTGTGTGCATACTGGCTGGGAGACCTGAAGTGTGGCACCTGGGAACCTCACAGCCACCACTCTGTCCTGTAGCTACCACCTGTCTTGTGAGCTGGAGCCCCCACCGCAGTCATCCAATAAGAGCTTAAAGGCCAAACACTACCCAGAAGGCATCAAGCCTTGGAGGGAAGAGTGAGTTCCCCACTCAGGGCGGGCAAGTGTGGGCTGGCTCGGGGCTCAGGGAAGCTTCAGGCTAAGGAAGGGCTTGGAGAGCCTGACAGTTTGGCGCTGGAATCCCAGCTCCACTACTGACCAACCCTGTGACTGGGGCGAGTCGCCCCATCTTGGGCCTCTTTCATCTTCTGTGAAATGGGGTGATGCTGCAAATGGTCTCTCAGCCATTTGGAACCCACTGGCTACTATTGATGACCGAACACTTAGCAGGGGGCAATGGTAGCAGGGCAGGGGTTGGTTGCATCCCAGGGGAGGGCCTCAAGGTAAGAGGAACATCCATGCAGCCGCCAGGCCCCCGACACTGAGCCCAGTGCTGGCAGCACCTCCCACTCCAGTGTCCAGCTCCAGTGTGGCCTTGACCTCAGCAGCGGCGATGCAGCTGACTCACCTCCCATACGCGTGGCCGGCTCCTCAAGCTCTGCAGTGGAAATCCACCTGGACCATGTTCCAGAGTCCCAAGATGGCCAGGAAACGCAGGTGACTATGAACAAAGGGGTTGAGGGTAGTCGACTCCTATAGAGCTCCTGGAGCAGGAGTTCTTAAGCTTTTTTGTTCCACACACCACTTTACCAGTCAGGTGAAAACAATGGACCCCTTCTCAGAGTGTAGCACCAGATAGTTTTATGACACTCAACATCGGCATGACTTTAAATTAAATTTTAGGATCATCCAAAAATAACTAAAGTTAATTCAAACTTATGGACCCCTGGTTAAGAACCTCTGCTCTAGATCCCTGGAGCCTCTAGAGCAGGCCTGAGGTGGCCTAAGGCTCTAGGCCTACTGCTGATCTTGTCCCCACAGTTTGAGAAGTCAACCTCAACATCGACACGGAACCCTTCCGTTGTCACATCAGTATCCGGAGGAACATCTTCTTCCTCCTCCTCCATAAAACCCAGTCCTGCCCAGAGCAGCCACACGCCCTGCAGCTCACGGCCGCTCTCTAGCCAGCAGGTGGGCGTCTGCTGCATCGTGTGTGTCAGCCTGGACGAGGACCACGGCAACGCGTACGGGAGCATCCTGGTGAGCCAGGGGCAACGTCCCCTGAGAACCTCAGTGGTTCCGGCAGTAGACAGATAAGGAAGGACATGTTCCCTCCCTGCTGTCCTGGAGCAGACCCGAGTTAGAAGCAGCTGGGTTCTGGACATGGCTGACCATGGCTGCGTCGTGGAGCCCAGGGCAGTCCTGGGGTGACATGGGCTGTCGTCCAGCCCTCCTCCTCTCTGACATCAGGGCTTGGACTAGATGCTGTGTGCTCTGCCTTGAGGCTTCACTTCTACCTGGAGTTGTCCTGGAGGGGCAGGGCCCGGACAGGGATCTCCCCAAGGACATGCTGTCTCCAGTGACTGGAGGCAGGAGGTGACAGAGGCCGTTTCTCTCCTCAGTCCCCACCTTCTGCTGCATGGTCACCCTTTGACCCCGGGGCCCTGGGAGCCCATAGCAGGTGTGCAGGCTGCGGACCCAGGGGACAGGGTTCAGCCTACAGGGCAGGGGTTTGGACCCACACTGGGAAACAACCTCAACACAGAGCTGTAGGTTCTTGTAGGAGATGGGGTAAGGGATGATTGGAAAAGTGCCCTCTCCTTCCAGGGAGGTCTGCCTGGGGGAGCAGGAAAGACAGTGAGGCCCCTCTAGACCCAGCCCTGAGCACTAATGGCTCCATAGCATCTTGGGCAGCTGCACTCTGGGGGAGCCGGCTCCAGGACAACTGCCCTTAGAGCCTCTGCCTTGACCCACCCCAGGTGACCAGCCAAGATACGGCTGCAGCTGTGATCCTCAAGGCCATGGACAAACACAACCTGGCTGAGGAGAAGCCAGAGGACTACGAGCTGGTGCAAATCATTTCAGAGGATCGAAGTGAGTCAGTAGGAGAGTTGGAGAGGGGGTGATGGAGTACGTAGATATGAGCACCACGTCCCCAGCCCATAGTCCCGAGGTCCTGGGCCTCAGTGAACCTGACAGCAGGGTAGGTAGGCACCCTGTCCACACACCAAGCTGCCCCGGATGCTCCTCAACGCCCAGAGCACCTTCTCCCTGCCTGCTCCATCTCCCCATTGTGTACCCTTCCCTGGACATGTCCCAGGCATTGGGAAATCGAGTTCAAAGCAAAAGCCATTGGGCTACCCAGATAAAGCGCTTTTCACCTCAGTCCATGGGCGAGATGGCCAAGCAGAGGGATTTGACTCGAAGTTCGTCCTCTGGACACAGGGCATAACTGCACCTCCGAAATCACCATGACTGGTGGACACAAGCACCAGATATGCTACAATCCATGCGTTTATGATGGTGAACACTAGACAAAATCTCCTTGATCCCCTTTGCAGGCTCTAGGGAGCCAACTCAGTTCTAGAAACTGGGAAAAGAATCCAGAGGAACAGCACAGACCCAGAGCCAGGACTCCTGGGCTCTGAGCCCATAGATCAATTTCTCAAGCACCTGGGCCTGCTTCTCATCCCCGAAGGGGAGAGAAAATTAGCCAACATATGTGCACATAGTATGTATGTGCCCAATAAGGATAACTGTATTCTTCTCAGGGAGCTGATCCCCCTCTCCCAGCCACTAGCCCAGGCAAATTAAAAACACTCCCACCATTCCCAGAGGTGGGTTCTAAATCCTCTCTCATCTATCAAATGGGAAATGGGAGCTGTGAGGTGTGAAATAGGGCAGAAGGACCCATCCTACAGAACAGAAGGACTGAGGACTAGAGTGGTTAAGAAAGGAGATGAGTATCCACAGCACTGAGGCCGGAGCAGGAAATCCAGCCCAGTGTTTCTTTCTAGCTGCCTTTAGGCCAGGAAGAAAGGAGGAAAGCAGGATCACAGTGTAAATACTCGCCCTGTGTCAGGAACTGCGTGGTCATGGAGGCCTTCAGGAACCCTGCTCAGGAGGCCTGGGTCAGGGTTGCCTTGCTGGGCCTCAGTGCTGGCTTCTGGGGTCGTGCACTGGGTTCCAGAAAGCCAATTTTAGCTCCAAGATCCTTAGCAGTGAAGGTGGCAGGGGTGGGGTGGGAGATTAGGTGACTTCTTGGCAGCTCCATTCTGAGGTTGGCAGTTTTGAGTCAGAGTCACTTTCGATTCAAGGGTCCTTCATTTTTAGCGGTGCCTCTGCAGAGTCTTTCCTTCAGGCAGGCATCATTCAGAGGGTTCCTTTTTGGTCCTGGAGTTGGATTGGAGAATTCCGGTCCCTGGCCGAAGCCCACTGTCTTGGGGGCACAAAGGCGTAGAGTGGCCTGTGGCCCCCCCGGGCACGTCTGACTACCCCTCCGCCCAACCCCCAGTGCTGCAGATCCCTGACTGCATGAAGGTTTTTGACACTGTGGATCCCCGGGACGAGCATCATTTTGTTCTCAAGAAGCGGACCACACCCAGGGATGCCAAGGTCAAGAACAGAGCTATCTCTGCCCTTCTGAGGATGAAGCAGAAGGGACCCAAGCCTCAAAAGGGAAAATTCTAACTGGACCCCTGTGCCCACAAGCCTTGGGTCCCCCTTCTCAGGGCTACCTGGCCAAGAAGTTTTGCTGACGCCAACCACAATGGGCCACGCCAGGCAGGCACTTGCCTTCCCCCGCAGCCAGCCTGGGACATCCCCAGACTCCATTTGAACCCCTGAACGTATCCTGTGGCCCACCATGACTCTACCTTTGACAGACTGTCCAGGGCTCCCCTGACCAGTCACTCCATTAGGGGACTCCTGCACTTCTCACCTCAAGTCCTGGGATGCCATCTGTGACATTTCAGGGGTCCCAGCGCAGCATCTCCCCATACTAGATTTTTCAGTAGTGAGGAGTCTCTGCTCACTCCCACCCCTGGCCCCTCACTCCTTGGAAGAGGACGGAGAGTTCCACCTCACTAAGCCCACTCATTACAAAGCATGTGAAGAGGGCCACATGCCCTGCCTCCAGGACTTGATTAGATTATATGAAACAAGGTTAGTTGGAGAGAGGATTTTGGTGAGGTTATAAAATATTTGAATTTATGAATGAACAACAAAAAAGTCATATATATACACACACACCAACTGGGGAGGGACAATATTTATCTATTGTAAATAGTAAATGTTAGATATGAATAACTTATTATTAAAAACCTGTTTCTACTATAACCCGGAGTCTAGGTTTGGTTCTTTCACTTACTGTGTTAATTGAAATGAGGTGCAGGCTCTCATACTGCTCACTCAAATAAGAAATCACACAGGGTCATCAGTTTATTTTACATGGGAGAAGTGAAAAGAGCCAGCCCCCCTGCCCTGGCTTCCTGAGGCAAACACAGAAGCAAGAAGCTCACAGAGCAAGGGTGCATTTCCGTGTCAATACACCTGGAAGGAGCTGGGACCATCCAGGAGGAATGTGGGGTTTAGAAATTGGAGGTACTTCCGTTAGCAAGGACCAGTTCCTGACCCTGGATAGGGCAGTGGCTGCCTTTCTACAGCTTTGGAGGAAGAAGGAACATTTTCCCTTCTTCGCTGAGGTTTCATTTGAGCACCAAACAGGAGCACGCAGTTTTCAAGGGCAAATTCTAGATTTACATCAGCACTAGGTAGGGAAAAAATTAGAACAAAGCTTCCAATGTGGAAAGGAAAAGAACAGAGTATTAGCACATGGTCGAAGGGCAGGCAGGACTCTGCATCCTCAGTTCCCCTCTAGGGCCCCATGTTCAAAACTTGACCTTAGATTTCATGCTTTGGGGTCTTTATCCTGATACCAGAATTCCTTTTCCTTATGAGGGGTCTGGGGGGTGGGGTTGAGATGCAGCTTTAAAGGCTCCAGCTGGGCCTTGTTTCATAAGCATGACTGCTCCCTATGAACTAGTCTTCCCACTTCCCTGCCATTCCTTGTCCAAACTAAATTACTCATGGGATTCCTGTCCAGTGTACAGGCCCTGTCCTGAGCTACTAGCGTGCCCTCCCCAGGATCCCCGTGATCAGGAGCTAAAGGGTTAACCCCTGGCATGGCACTCAGCCCTGGACCCTGCACCAGCCTCCTGCCTGGTCTGGTCAAGTGCTGTGAACATCATCCCCTGGATCCCTCCTATAACTTCAAGAGCCAGACGGATTGATGGCAGATCCTGGGTTATCCCCCTCCTTCATGATGACCACAGGCGTCTCCCAGGCACAAAGCTGGTGTCTCTTCTTCCAAGGAGGCCTTTCTGTGTAGCCTCTGCTGAGCACAAACACTGGTTCCCCAGCAGCCCAGCTTATGGCAAAATGTAGCATAGCTGTCCTCGGGGGGAGTGGGGAAATGGACACTATTAAAAAAATGAAATCTGACCCTCTCCAAGAGAAAGGGAAGTGCCAGGTCCCAGGCATGTCCTGGGCCTGGAGCAAAGCACTGCTATCTGAGGGGTTTCTCCTACAGGCCTGCGAGGCTCCTGAGAGCAGATTTAATATATCTTGTGCACACCGATGTGAAAGAGGGGGCTCATGTCACCCTTCGGGCTTCCACTGACCAAAAGTGCAGTGACAGTACCCAGAACAGACCACATCTGCACCGAGCCTCCATGGCACTCATTGATTGCATCCTCACTCCCACCCCTTTGCTAATGCCTCCCCACTGACTCCCCCCAGGTTAAGTCCTAGCAGCAGCCCTGCAGCACTATCCCTGACTCCAATGCCACCTGCATACTCCATGAAGGCCTTCTTGTCCTTATTGGAGGCTGGCACGTCGATGCTGGTAAAGATATGGCCATCCATGTTATTGGTCCATGTTGCCTACTACACAGTCAATGTCAGGAGCATTGGTGTACAGGTTGACGGGGTCTTTGGGGATGAAGTCTCCTTTGATGACAGGGCCTAAGTCCACATAGTGCAGCATGGGGTCTGGGTGTGAGAGGCAACAGCGTCTTGAAACTTCCAGTGTCCACCTGAACTTCCTCTAGGCCTCTAGGGTCCGGAGTTGATCTCATCCCTACGAGGATGCAGTGGAATGGTCCTTCCTTCTTTGATCTGGAGCAGAGTTTCTCAACCTCAAAACGACTGACATTTTGGACCAGATAATTCTCTGTCAGGGAGCTGAACTGTGCATATAGGATGTTCTACCCATCAGCTACCAGTAGCAGCCCCCACCCAGTTGTGACAATGAAAAATGTCTCCAGACATTGCCAAATATCCCCTGGATGCAAAATTACCCCCTGGTGAGAACCACTGTCTAGAGGCCAGTTTTGTC
>JAQZBX010055018.1:0-18507 GCA_029593785.1 Cabassous unicinctus | reverse complement strand
TTTATTTTTATTTTAAAAAAGGTGTTTAGATTACATAAATGTTACATAAAAATGTAGGGGATTCCCATATGTCTTGCTTCCTACACCTCCCACATTTTCCCACATTAACAACATCTTTCATTAGTGTGGTACATTCATTACAATTGATGAAAACATTTTAGAGGATTGCCACTAAGCATGGATTAGAGTTTACATTGTAGTTTACACTATCTCCTGAACAATTTTGTAGGTTATGGCAAGATATGTAATGGCCTGTATCTGTCATTGTAATGTCATTCAGGAAAATTCCCAAGTCCCCCAAATTTCCCCATATTTCACCTGTAGTTCCCTTTCCCTGCCCTCAGAACCTCTAATGGCCACTGCTTCCACATGAATGATATAGTTTCTTCCATTGCTAGAATCACAATAATTCTACAGTGGAATATCAGTAAGTCTACTTTAGTCCATAGGTCATTCCCCAATCTTGAGGATTCTGGCATGGTGTTGCCCACTCCCCATCAAATTGAGAGAAGGTTTTGATCCCATGGGGCAGATGGATGGGACTATCTTGCTTGTAGTTGTAGACTCTTTCATTTCCTTGGGATGTTCATTGTCCATCATCATCTCTTTGTTATTTGTCCTGGGTGAGTCCAATGAACTGGAGAGTAGGTATTGCAACTCTGTTGAATTTCAGAGCCCTGCTTGCACATGGACAGCCCAGAGATTAAAGTCTCTTGGAAGTACACCTACCAACTCCAGCACCAACTATAGGTTCAAATAAAAGAGACAGAAGAGGCATGTGTAGAGAAGTCACATCTGAGTCCAACTCTGTCACACTCAGGAGCACAAACTTCAAAGTAGGGCCACTGGCAAGGTACCAAACTCTGGAGCTATCTGTCATGACCATAGGTCCTGGATGTCTACAGAGCCCTAAAGATCCCCACTATTTTGGGTAGTATCTACCTTGGCTGTCTATGAAATACTGCTGAGACATGCATAAATGTTACCTCTCTGATGACCTCCTGACTCAACTTTGAAGTCTCTTAACCATATAAGCTCATTTGTATTTACCTTTTCTGCCTTTTATTCAAGGTCTTTTTCAGTTGATTCACCAGCCGGTGTTTGGTAGTAATCCCTTGCTGTCAGGGAGGCTCATCCCTGGGAGTCATGTCCCATGCTGAAGGGAAGGTAATGCATTTATATGCTGAGTTAGGCTTAGAGAGAGCCCACATTTGAGCAACAAGGAGGCTTTCAGGAGGCAATGATTAGGCATTCTCCAACACTAGGCTAAGTTGCAAATTCAAGAGGAAAAGGCTCACAAACATTGTCGTCAACATCAAGGACCCATCAATGGACCATCCTTCTTCCCTAGTCATTTTCCCTGCACTTGGGGGATTGTTGCTGTTCTGTTAGAGAATGTGGCAGAGCTCCTCAAGAAGGGAATTCAATAATCTTTCAGTTGTGTGAATCTCCACCCACTGTGGCAATGCTCCATGAATATTTGAACATATTTATATACCTTATATGTGTTCTGCATGATGATGCAATAATGGATACAGGCCATGTTAAATTTCATCAAACAATTATAAAAGTGTATGGTCTAAAATGTAAATCTTAATGTAAACCATTGACCATGGTTGGTAGCTATGTTTCAATATTTATACATCAGTTGTAACAAACGTACCATCCACATGTAAAAAGATTACTAATAGGGAAGGGGGAAAAGGGGGAGGATGTTGGGCAAATGGGAGTCCTGATATTCTGTGTGTAACCTTGCTGTGACCTAAAACTTCTTTGAAGTAAAGTAAGACACTGGGGAAGAAATGGAAGAAAATGTCACTGCACATACAGGGCAACTGATATTACAGTGATGAAAGGAAAATACAGTGGTGTATTTTTTTAATACACCAATCTTTTTTACTTTATTTTAGTTCTACTTTTTCCAAATTATTATGTATTTTCTTTCTTATGTTTAAACTTCTCATTATTATTTCATTTTCCTATTTTGGCAATATTCTTGACTTCATTTTTGAAGATATTTTGGATCACAGAAGGGTAAAACTATGGCAGTGGAGGATCAATGGGGTGGGATGTCAGTGATGGGGACACATGGCAGCAATACGGTTTTAAAAACACTTTTGGTTATTCTGAATCATGCTAATGTGTAAGAATAATTGAAAAAGACTCTTCAAATGATGATCTATCATGCTTTGTTCCAGCTGAAACTTTCAAGGACCTGATATGGTGTGATCTAACTGTGTTTAAGTGTCTCTAAATGGTTTAATTTCCTTTACTGTAGTATCTATATTTGTTAAAATAAAAGGGGGGGGGGTATTAGTATCTATCTCATATAGCTGCTATGAGGATCAACAAACTAATACAGACTAATATTTTTAAGATCTCAGTAAAGTGCCCTATGGAAAAAAGTCAACAAAATATCATTTTTGATGATATTATTATTACTACAGATTTGGGTAAATGTATTTATATTATTTAAAATTATTTTAACAATTATCATTAAGGAATATATTTTCGCATTTGCATTCAGCTGGCAATAGATAGTCTTAGTTTATGAAATAATACTCAATATTGCATTTCTCTTTGTGTTGAGGGGGAATATTGGCCTTTATGTTCCTTTCATTACCTTTTCATTTTATAAAGTTGTTAGATATACCAAAATTATGCTTTTCAAATGTTTATCATTACAATCCTTAGTAAGAAATATAATTTCATTTGCAGACAGATAGATATAAACTGAAATAAAAAATATTACAAAACACAAATACTTCCTTTATGAGATATGATTTATTTTGATATTTTATATTTTACTTAATCTTTTATATTATATTTAAACAAAACATTCTGGTGTTATCTTACACATAATTAATAAAAATAGCATGAAGAACCCTAATTAAACCAAATGCAAATTTAGTAAAAAATATTAACTGCCAATTTATACTGTATTACATATTATAGATACACTATTCCAATATGATACACAGATAATTATCCCTTCCTTTTTTTCACACAGCTCTTCATAATCTAATTATAACCATTATATTGCTTTGGAATTATGCATGTTTGTATCATTCACACTCTCACCAAAATCTTTGAGGTATTCTGGAATGCAAGGCATTCCTTGCACCAGTGTAAAACGCATATTGAATGTGGGCCTGATTAGTTAAAAATATTGTTTTTATATCAATGTGCAGGTCATAGATACTACTATCGTTTTTGGCTTAAATGCTTATAAAGTAGCAGTCTATACTATAAAAGAATGAGGAATAGTTTATCTGTTTGCTTTATATATTGGAATTTGTTTTCTCCTATAAAGCATATAACTAAAAATTCTGCATTAATAAAGCAAATTTTCAGCATAGCAAGGTAGAGTTTTTCAAACGTTCATGCATCATGCATTACATTTTTTTTCTTGTGATTTATATATCAATATTATCAATAAATATCATTGCCTTGTTTTTTTTAAGTAACATTGATTTAATCACATAAGTTTCTTCAGATTTGTTATTAATTTGACATGAAGGTATAACATACAAATTTTATTGTGTAGTGAGATTTATTTGTATTTCCCTTATTTAAAAAAAAATAGAACAAACTGGACATTTACAGTGAAGATGGCAGAATATAGCATACAGGGAAGAGCAAGATGCAGGGGCTGATAAATTACAGTAAAGAACTGTAAATAGATCTCTCTATGCAGCAGCTACTGGTATGTGGCCCCCCACTCTCAAGTGCTACCACAGGGGCCTGTCCCTGACTAGCTGCTGGTGACAGAAAGGGATATAAAAATCTTCTTCCCGAGAACAGGAGTTGGCCTGACCAATCACTGACTGGGTTTATTTTGGGCAGGGTACTGGAGACTGGGGATTGAACCTGTTACTTCATATGTAGGAAGCTGGCACTCAACCACTGAGCCACATTGGCTTCCCTGAGTTGTTTTTTTGTTTGTTTGTTTTGCTTGTTTGCTTTTTTTGTTTTTTCAGGAGGCACCAGGAACGAAATCAGGGACCTCCCATGTGGGAGGCAAGCACTCAAACACTTGAAACACACCCACTCTTGACCATGGCTTTTGAATAATGAATTCGGGTCATTGGGTCCCAGCTCTGAGGGCAGCTATTCTTTCAACCCACCCCAGACAAAGGTCAGGGCAGTCCTTGCTGCAACCTTGCCCCAGCCAAAACAGGCATTAGCCATTGATTCAACCCTACCTCAAACAGAAGAAGAGGCGGTGGAGATTTAAAGAAATACTAGTTCCTCAGAGCTGCGGGGCACAGCTAGCTGAAGGGATTCATTTGCTGTACAGGCCAAGAAAGCTGAGATTTGGAGAGTCATAAGAAAAGCTTTTGGCACTCTCTGCATCCGTTCCCCTGGGCACTTTGAAGCCATTATGTGCACTGTTAGCAGACTTTGGCCCTGTTTTAACTGGGAAGTTTGACTTAAGAAATTCCTCCTTGGGAAGACCCTTAAGAAATTCTTGTCTCATCAGCAGTGACTTTAAATGTGACTATAAATGTATTAAACTCTCCATTCAAAAGATAGAGATTGGCAGAATGTATAAAGTGGATACTATGAAAAACTGTGTATTAGTCAGCCAAAGGGGTGTTAATGTGAAATACCAAAAATGGGTTGGTCTTTATAAAGGGTATTTATTTGGGGTAAAGTCCATAGATACCAGGCCATAAAGCGTTAAGTTTCTTCTCTCACCAAAGTCCATTGCCACATGTTGGGGCAAGACAGCTGCAGATGTTTGCCAGGGTTCAGGCTTCTTATGTTCCTCTCTTCCCCGGCCTGCGTTTCTCTCCAGGCTTAGCTCCTCTGGTTCCTCCACAAGGTCAGCTGTAGACTATCAGGCAAATGGCCCACTTCTCTTCTCCTGGAGCCTTCTCTCCAACATCAAATCTCCAAAATCAAAACTGCTTATCAAAAACTGCTACTATTCTGTTCTTTGTGATGCCTTTTATATTCGATTCCCCCACCCACCAAGGGGTGGAGCCTCAACACCCTGCTGACATGGCCCAGTGAATGCCCTAATCATAACTTAATCATGCCCAGATTAACAGATCAATTTACAAGCATGATCCAATTATATTTTTGGAATTCATAATTACATCAAATTGCCAAATGGCTACAAACTGTATGCCAATAAATTAGATAACCTAGGTGAAATGGACAAATTCATAGAAATGCACAAACTACCAACATTTATTCTAGAAGAAGTAGAAGATCTCAACAAACTAATTACTAGTTAAGTGATTGAATCATTAATCAAAAACCTTCCAGCAAATAAAAGCCCAGGACCAGATGGCTTCTCAGAAGAATTCTACCAAACATTCCAAGAAGACTTAAATCAAAATCTGCTCAAACTCTTCCAAAAAATTGAAAAGGAGGGAACAATGCCCATCATTTCATTCTACCAGGCTAACATCACCATAATACAAAATCCAGAAAAAGAAACTGCATGACAAGAAAACTATAGGCCAGTATCTCTTTTGTAGATAGATGCAAAAATCCTCAAAAAAATGCTAACAAACTGAATTCAATAGAATACTAAAAGAATTATACACCATGGGCAAGTTGTATATTTAAACCCCATATATAAGGATGGTTCAATATAAGAAAATTAATTAATGTAATATACCACATTAACAGAATGAAGGGAAAAACACACATGAACATCTCAATAGATGAAGAAAAGGCATATGACAAATACATCAGTCATCCTTGATATTAAAATCACTTAGAACACTAGGAATAGAAGGAAACTTCCTCAGCATGATAAAGGGTATATACAAAAAGCCCACAGCTAACACCCTACTTAACAGTGAAAGACTGAAAACTTTCCCTTTAAGATCAGGGACAAGACAAGGATGGCCGCTGTCACCACTGCTTTTCAATATAGTACTGGTAGTTCTTGCCAAAGCAATTAGGCAAGAAAAAGAAATAAAAGGCATTCAACTTGGAAAGGAAGAAGTAAAACTTTCCCTATTTGCAGATGATATGATCGTATATATAGAAAACCCTGAAAAAACCCACAACAAAGCTTCTAAAGCTAATACATGATTTCAGGAAAGGGGCAAGGTACAATAAAAACACCCCAAAATCAGTAGCATTTCTATATACAAGTGATGATCAATCAGAAGAAGAAAGCAAGAAAAAAAATCCATTCACCATGGCAACTAAAATAATCAAATATCTAGGAATAAATCTAGCCAAGGATATAAAAGATTTGTACACAAAAAACTGCAAAACATTGCTGAAAGAAATTAAAGAGCACCTAAACAAATGGAAGGATAATCCAAGTTCATGGATTAGACGGTGAAATATCAGAAAGACGTCAATACTGCATGTCTTGGTTTGCCAATGGACTGCTGATGCAAAGTATCAGAAATGGGCTGGCTTTTATAATGAAAATTTTATTTAGGGTTGTGGCAGTTTGAGATTATTTATGAACCCCCTTAAAGATAAGGATTATGTTTGTAAACTAGTATGTTCCACTGGTGTGATACTCTTTGTTAAATTCAAAGGTTTTAAGTTTACTTAACAAAATCAATTTAGGGCCTTTGATTTGATCACATCGGTAAAGTATGACTCAAGGTTGAGTCCCCACCCCCTTGATAGGCTGATATAAATGGACACTCACTCAAGAAGATATGCAGGAAGAGAAAGAGCTCCAGAGACAAAGAAGAAGAGAAAGAGAATTTTGTCAGTTTTGATCCTGAAGACCTGGAGAGAGATAAGCCATTTGCTTGAGAGTTTGCAGTTGAGCAGCTGAGCAGCTAAGAAAGGCTGAAAAGAAATGAGCCCTATGCCAGATTAATATAGGGAGCCTTAGAGATGAGCCCTATGCCAGCTCACAGCTGAGATCTGAAGAAGCTAGTTCTATGGAGCCTTAAGAGGAGAAGGAAGGAGAGACCAGGCAGAGATCGACTGCCATTTTGCTTCAACATATGGCAGCTGACTTTGGTGAGAAAGCAGCCCTGAGTTGGTCTTTTTAGGACCTTGTAACTTTAAGCTTTTACCTGAAATAAATACCTTTTATAAAAGCCAACAGATTTCTGGTACTTTGCATCAGCATTCCTTTGGCTGACTAATACAAGGGTGAAAGTTTACAGTTTTGAGACTGTAGAAAGTTCAAATCAAGGCATCAACAGAAATGCTTTCTCACCAAGTCAGCTACTCATTTTTTTGTGGTCCTGCCATATGGTAATCAGGCATATGGCATGGCTCATCTCCTCAGCCTTGTGAAGCTCCATGGGCCCAGCCCCTTAGGGGCCTCTTTCTGTGCCTCTGTGCTCTGCTGGTTCCAGACTCCAGGACCACTCTCAGCCTCTTGAGTCTTCTCTGTTTTCTTGCATTCCTGTCTCTCATATGACAGGAGCATTATGGCAGCTTCCTTTCTCTCTGTGTATCTCTCTCTCTGTCTCTGTTTATATAAACCCAGAAAGAGGGTGGAGGCAACCTGAGTCATGCCTCACTGATGTGGGCCAATAAAAAGCAATGTAATCAAGCAATCTAATGTGAATCTAATGCTATCAAAGAGTACCACACCCAAAGGAATAGATAAGTTTAAGATGATAATCTTTTTCTTTTTGAGTTTCATAAAAGAACTTCAAGCTGTCACACTACCCAAAGGAATTTATAGATTCATTGCAATCCCAATCAAAATTCCAACAATCATCTTTTCAGAATTGGAAAAGCAAATTATCATATATATATATATATATATATATATATGGAAAGTGTGAGTAGGTAAAGCCATCTTAAAAAGAATAATGAGGTTTGGGGATTCACACTTCCCAATCTTCAAATGTGTTATAAAGCCACAGTAATCAAAACACCATGGTATTAGCAAGGGTCAGACATATAGATAGACCAATGGAACAGAATAGAGAGCTCAGAAACCAACCTTCACATTTATGGCCAACGGATTTTTGACAAGGTGGCAAAGACCACTTAATAGGGAAAGAATAGTCTCTTCAACAAACGGTTCTTGGAAAAGTGGATCTTCATCTTCAAAAAAAATAACTATGACCACTACCTCACACCTTATACAAAAATCAACTTGAATTAGATTAAAAGGTTAAATATAAGAGCCAGAAATGTCCAACTCTTGGAAGAACACATAGGGAAACATCTTCAGGACCATGTATTGTGCAATAGTTTCTTAGACTCTGCACCTAAATCACAAGCAACAAATGAAAAAAAAAATAGATAAGTGGGCCATCATCAAAGTGTAAAACTTTTATTCCTCAGAGGACTTTATTATGAAAACAAAATGACAACCTGCACAATGAGATAAAATATGTGGGAACCACATATTTAATAGAGGTTTAAATATCCGAATATATAAAGAAATTCTTCACCTTAACAGCAAGAGACAAAAAAAAATTAAAAAGGGACAGAAGAATTGAATAGACATCTATCCAAAGAAGATATGTAAATGGCCAGAAAGCATATGAAAAGATGCTCAAAATCATTAGTCACCAGGGCAATGTAAATCAAAACCACCTTGAGATACCATTTCACACCCATTAGAATGTCTGCTATTAAATAAATAGAAAATAGTAGGTGTTGGGGAGGATGTGGAGAATAGGAACATTCATTTATTGCTGCTGGCAATGTAAAATTGTGAAAGTGCTGTGGAAGATAGTTTGGCGGTTCCTCAGAAATCTAAGTATAGAGCACCCATATGACCCGGCAATCCCATTACTAGGTATATACTCAATTGAATAGGAAGCAGGGACTTGAACAGACATTTACACACTATTATTCACAATTGCTAAAAGATGGAAGCAATCCAGGTGTCCATCAACCCATTAATGGATAAATAAAATGTGGTATATACATTCACTGAATATTATTCAGCCATAAAATGGAATGAAGTCCTGATACATGCAACAACATGGTTGAACCTTGAAGACATCATGTTGAGTGAAATAAGCCAGACATAAAAGGACAAATATTCTGTGATCCAACTGTTTTGAAACAGTATAAGCAAACTCATAGAGTCAGAATCTGCAATGTTGGTTGCTGGGGAACAAGGTGGGAAATGAGGATTGGGAAGTTGAGGCTTAGAATGTACAGGGTTCCTATTTGGAATAATGGAAATGTTTTAGTAATGGATGGTGGTGATGATAGCCCAACATTGTGTATGCAATTGATAGCACTAAAATAAATATCTGAAAAAAAAAATAAACCAAAGGATTTTTCAAGCATTAACATATTTTAAATGTGTCAATTTCCAGAATTATAGCCTAGGTTTCTGTTTTAAGTATTCACAAGCACAAATTCACCCGGTTATCATTACCCAGTTATTAATTTTGGCTTGTCAACCAAAGCAAAAAACACATATACTTAATAAGACCACCTCATGTAGGACAAGCACATTAACTTTTTACAAAAACCACGATCCTTAGATTTATTTCTTTCATGATACTAATGAGATGGAAAAAATGACCTTTACTGGCTGACACCTCAGTGAATTCTGTTCTTAAACTCTGAAGGCAGATTTTTAAATTGTGTTTTGATGTATTCACCATCCTCTTATTGATTTGACTTGATGGCAGCCAAAATATACATTTGTGATCTCATTTTTCTCCGGCAGTTTTTTCCATTCAATTAGACATGCACACAAATATCCTTAGGCTAGAAGAAGCTTTTAACTGAAGCAAATCTCTTAGGAATAGTATCATGCAAAATCTTTTTGAAAGACGTTAGTCCAATGTTTGTGCCAAGCATTTTTTTCCCATAGTGGAATAACATTGAAATTTATCCCAGAAAGAAAAGGTAGGCTACGATAAAACAATTCTCCTGTGCCAAGTAGCCCCATGATGCTAAATATTTAGTGGTAATTGTGCCTTTGTTCATAAAGAAAAAAGGATTTTTGACTTTGATTTGATTGCCTTGACTGAATATTAATAAGCTGCAACTATCCCTTTGAAATTGCATTATGAACTATTTCTTGCTAAAGTAACAGAAAAGCAAAAATGCATCCCAAATGTTTCTTTTTCAGCGAGACATAACCCAAATCAGAGCTGTCTTTCCATAGTTCTCCTTTATAGTTCATTAGCACAATACTCCTTTATTCCTGAGGCTAAAATAAGTAAATTGCGGCATAAATCTAGAGGTTGTAATTGCTAAAATCAATTTAAGAATCTTTGTGTTGATTATATTCTATTTATAGAAAGTGCACAAAAAACTTTAAGCTTTCACTTTATAGTGTGACCCAGTATTAGAGGGTCAAAAAGCATTTTTTAGTGATCATCTACTATATGCATAACTGTAACAGAAAAAGTTTTAGCTAATTCCAAAAATAGACCAGCTTTCAAAGGACTAAAATTCACATTGATGAAAAATTTTAGAAAATGTTAATGTGTAAAATAAAATTCAAAGTATGACTCTAACACATATGGATCTTTTAATGTGTTGTTGGAGTAAGTGTTATAGTCACACAAAGTAACCACCTTATGGATGAAAACCTGTCTGAAAATATATTGTTATATTGATTAATTGAAGTTTTAAATTTATCACCATTTTAAAGATTTTTCAGCATCAAATTTTGCAATGATGGAAAATAGTTGAATTAAGAAAGAAAAATCTTTCTCTGAAGTTTGCAAGAACAAATTCTGATATGATATACTTTATAAAGGCTACTATGATTTATCAAGGTTTTTTTTGCCATCTTTAAATGTTCTTAAAATTCTAGTCAAGGTAAATTCACCAAAATCAAAATACTCTAGGTGTATTTCAAAAATAATTTATAATTTTTGTTTTCTTCTAATTTTAAGAGGAATTTACTAGTATGTTTTCCAAAAATAAATCAATCTAATTTTATTTTTATTAGTTAAGACAGGCCTCTTAAGCTGTTAACTATTAATCCTAATGAAGATAAGGAAGTCAGGTTCAATATACATGTTTTCTATATTCATTTTAACTAAATTCAAAATGAAATGTGTTAAAATAATGATAACATAAAAAAAATGTCATGAAACTTATGACTACATGAATGAAACTGGAGGACATTATGTTGAGTGAAGCAAGCCAGACACAAAAGGACAAATACTGTATGATTGCACTGTTATGAACTAAATATTATGTAAACTTATGGAATTAATAATTAAAAATATAGGTCACCAGAAAATAGAATGAGAGTAGAGAATGGAAAGCTGAGGGTCAATCTGTGCAGAACCGGTAAAAAGTTTTTTTGTAAATCTTTGGAAATGAATAGAAATGGTAAAAGCACATCAATGTGTTTGTAAATAGCAGAGCTGTGATATGGTTGAAAAAGTAAGTCTAAAGTCATGTACATTATTAGAAAGAAAGCTAAAAAATGTAACATGAGACTGTATAAGATAGTGAAACCTCACAGAAAATACAAATATGGGTGATATTGCATATATAAAACTGTGTTTTAAAAATATAAATACAAATAAACTAGAGAGAAGGAAACAGAATAGCACCTATTTACAGCAGGGGAAGCAGAGAGATTGAGAGGTGATGAGTTTTGTTTCTTTGTTTGGTTGATTGGTTATTGTTTATTATTTTTATTATTATTGAAATAATGAAAATGCTAAAAAACTGACTGAAGCAATGAAGGTGCAATATCAAACACCACTGATTGTACACTTTGGATGGATTTATGTTTTATTAATATGTATCAATGAAATTGATTTGTTAAAAAAAGAACAAAAATGATGACATGCACACATCTATATATATTCACTTTTGAATTTTGTATTTAATATGTAATGAAAAAAATTCATTTTCATAAACATATTTTGGGGGGAAAAACACTGTGAAATGTGTGTTATATGAATCACCCTTTCCCCCACATGTATATGTGTTCATACTGTTGAATGGTGCATATTAAGGTTATTTTTCTGTTGTACTAATGATTTCATGGGAACGCAAATTTGTTAAAATCAATAAAATCAGATATATATTTATCATTTTTCTTTAAAAGGAGATTTCTTCTCTAGTGTGTGCAGTTGTTTGAACTATCTGAAAATGTTTGCTTTGTTTCCAAATACATTTTTCTAATGTTAATTTTAATTTCCTCTTTTTATGCACTGATGGAGAAAATTCAACTTTCTTTTAACAGTCATCATTAAATTTCTAAAACATTCCTGATTTAATCTCTTTCAGCATGTTCTTCCTTCAGTACAAGTATGCATGTCCTCTCCCTTTTGTAGTGTGTCTGTTTCATTCTATATAAAAAATGAATAATCTTATTTTGAATTAAATATTAAGAAATATTCAATTAATAAAATGTTTTTGGTAAGTATTTGTAAGACAATCCCAAAAACTTTGGGCGTTATATAGTTGGAAAAGACACATTCTCATCCCTTTTGTGGGATGAAATAAAATTCCAGGATAATATCATACAAGGAAGATTGTGGCCCCCATTGTGTCAAGTTCTAATGGACATCAGAGACATTTATGCAAGGAGGTACGTCATGAGAAGTTTTAGAGCTTGACCTTAAAACATCATTAGGATTTTAATTAATCTTTGGAGAAGAATTTGAAGAATAGGGCATGGATTAATATAAAACCACAGAGGCAGAAAATTACAGAACATCTGCAACATCTGTCAAGCATTCCGTTGGTTAGAGTATGGAATGTGTAGTCTTTTTTCTACACACATCAGCTTTTTCATATTAAACCCTGTTTCCTAATATTTAAGTCTTATATTCTGTTGTTACCACTCCTCACTACCATGCTTATCTTTTTTCATAAACCTCTAACTTAATCATCATGTTCTTTTAAAGTACCCATGTCTATTTAAGTATGATATTTGAAGCAGACACAATGTGTCACATGTGTTTTGATCAGTTTTCACTATAAGAAGACTATTCCCTTCTCTGAGTTGGATTCCAATGCCACAATCAATTAGTACTAATTTGTACTTTAAGCATTTTATCAGCTACATTACCTGAGTTTATCCTCAACAAAATTTCCAAAACTTTTTTGTTTTATTTTGATTCCCCCCCCCACTGCTATTAAGCTGGGTTTCATAAATTGTGAATAATTCTTAAATAAATTTGAATTTCTTGTTGCTCAATGTCATCTTGTATAATAATATATAAACAATATAATAATACAATATAATAAGGGACCACAATTTCATCCTTTTTAGCAGCACAACTGTCATTTTTTAAATATTTCTTGTTTCTCTTTTAAATTAAAAAAATAATATATCCTTAAGTAAGTTATTTAATGATATTTAAAGACAAAAATAAAAGATCTCAACAGAGAACATCACAAAATTAGCTCACTTCCTCAATCTAAATAAAATCTAATTTCTAAATAATCACAAATTCACCAAGTTTTCAGTGATCCCTCAAACTTTGACAAGTGATATTTTAATCAAACTATAATATTTTTCCCCTGTGGAATTACCCTGAGCTATTAATCTTGCGATTGTCTGTTTAAATATCATCTCTACAAATTGTGAATTATGAATCACAGTGTATTATTCAGCCAAAAGGGTGCTCATGCAAAATACCTGAAATCAGTTGGTTTTTATAAAGGGTATTTATTTGGGGTAGAGGCTTACAGTTACCAGGCCATAAAGCATAAGTTACTTCCCTCACCAAAGTCTATTACCACATGTTGGAGCAAGATGGCTGCTGACATCTGCCAGGGTTCAGGCCTCCTGGGTTCTTCTCTTCCCAGGGCTCATTTCTCTTTCGGATCAGCTGCTCTACTTTCTCCACAAGGCCAGCTATAGACTATCTGATGAATGGCTCTGTCTCTCTACCTGAGGCCTCTGCCTGTGTTTAATGGAGAGTTCTCTCCTTCCTCATGTATCTGCTTCTCTCTGTGTTTACTTTCCATGCTCCAGGATCAAAACTCCAAACTCCCTTCTCTGTGGTAAGGTTTCTCTGTGAGTCCCTGCCCACCAAGGGTGCGGGGATACAATGGCCTACTGATGTGGCCCAGTCAAAGTTTTAATCATTATTCAATCAAGTAAAAGTGAAACCTCTGCGTCCAATATAATCTAATATGCCCAGAGGAACAAACCAGCTTACAAACATAATCCAATATCTATTTTTGGAATTCATAAACAATATCAAACTGCTACACACTGTTTCATTTGTTCTGTGAAAGGTTAAATTATTCAAATGTTTAACAAGACAGAATTTTAAAATAAATATAAAATATGTACACTAATTGCCACTTAAGCCATGTGGAAATTAAACTTCCAAGAAGCAATTTTCACATACGTTTTTTTCTTTTAAACAACTTTATTCAATTCCTTTTTCCCCCTTTGGTGTAGAAAAAAGAATAAAATTAGAACTGAATATTACTGTCTTCCTTGTATTTTCTTTTATTTCACACTGCAAAGATTAGGCTTTTCTGTTTCAAGTTATTCTTATTATAATGCAATCATTGAAGCATTCATACCATAAACCATTGCTTTGTCAAAATGTAGTTGTTAGTAGGAAACTGGTATTTTTCATGAGACATTTTTCTTGTATTCAGATATGCATATCTGACTTTCTCTTAGAATTCTTCTTACATTAACTTTTAGTCGATGTAGTGAAAATGTAGCAGACAATTGTCTTCCTAAGCCTACTCTTAAAGTTAAAATTCCTGATTCAGTTATAATGAGAATTTTGTTCAACTCCTATTGTAAAATTGTTAGTAATAGTCTCTGGAGCTCTGACAGGCTGACAATTTCCTTCACTCCCTCCAACAGACATATCATCACATTCCATGTTAACTTCAGAAGGAATTTTTAGAAGTATTAATGGAAATTTAATTTTTGATGAGTGCATTGGAGATATTAGGTGAAAAGATAATAAACTGAGAATAACAAGTATAAGCTTATTCTAAAATTATTAGCATATCAATATGCTTGTACCTTTTGTGGTTTTTTAAGAGCCAATCAATCAATCTTTGCTCGAAGGACCAGATGCGATCAGGTTTACAAAACCAGAGTTTCCTCCATATGTCAGGGAATTGATTCATAGCCTCCTTACCCAAGTTGTGAGGGCAGAATTTCTACCCTAGGGTTATGAGTATGGCTGAACACACAACTGACACTGGACAAATAAGATTGACAACAATTTATTAATCACATACACTAAAGCCGAGGGGAAGAGGACACTATCGGGCATGCAGGGCCACACAGAGCCACGTGGGTCTTACACTTAGGGATATAATGAACGAGGAGAGGCTAAGGGAGGCAGGCTTTGTAGGGTCAAGAGGGTGGTGTACCCACTGGTTCTCAAAGGAGGATGTGATTATTGGCTTGTTTGAATAATTCCACGGGCTGGCAGGGAACTGAAGCCCTCTACTCAGGGTTAAGCAGAAAATGTACCTGACCTGTTTGATAAGAAGAGTTGATTAGCTAGGGGACTTTATCAATGGAAGCAAAGTGGGGTGGGAAACTTGCTATTAGGTTATTGGAGGCCCTCTGGATTTTACCATCTGTCAAGACAGCGCATAATATTGAACATATCAGGCCTTACACCACAGAAAGAAACTAACACTTTGCTTCTTTGAAAATTCTCAATCACTTTGTAATTTTTTCTTAAACATTTAGTCATATCACCTTTTGTTCTCTTATTTCACAAAATAACTTAGAGCACTTATATATGCTGATGTTTTTGTCCACACAGCAGTTAAACAAAACTAGCAAACAGGCAAGCATGTAAGAAAACTATTTCATACCATTCTAGATGTTACAAAAAGGCTTGAAGAAGCAAGGAAAAAGACACTGGTTAATTATTTATTTTTTTATTTTTTCCTTAACTAATTCTCCCTACCTTCAATTCAGCATGAAAAAAGATTGCAGATCACTCTAACTACATGAAATAAAAGCATAGTTCTGAAGTAAAAACGTAAAACATAGTCAATTGATACATATAATACCATATAATAAACAACAACCCAAAACCTATGAATGAATTAACTGAATCTTGTATGTGACAGTAGGCAAACTCCTTCAAGTATTTTTAGGCAGAAAGATTTAACGCACACTTCTACTTAATCAAGCAATGATTTTAGATTTTTAATTTTTTATGGAATCTACTTAGCTAAAATCAATATGTAATCCCAGAGGTAAATTCTGCTCATTCCTCCAAGGTCTGAAAAATGTATATAAGTGTGCTCATCCGATCATGTGGCCAAAGCATGTGATGTCCTAGAGGTGACCACATCAGTAACACCACAGGTTTTAACCATCTGGATTATGGTGTGTAGCTCATCTAGAGGTGGACATTTTTCCTTAGCAATTTCTAGACAGAGATTGATACACTGTGTGAAGTAATTACCATTAATTGAAGCCAGAGTTATTGGCAAGTTAGTAGGAAGTATTATGTGATGCTACTCAGTACTTGCATTAATATAGTAACTGTATTCATCAGTCAAAGGGGTGCTGATGCAAAATACCAGAAATAGGTTGGTCTTTATAAAGGGTATTTATTTGGGGTAGAAGCTTACAGTTATCAGGTCATAAATCATGAGTTTCTTCCTTCACCAAAGTCTGTTGGCACGTGTTGGAGCATGACAGTTGCCGACATTTGCCAGGGTTCGGGCTTCTTGTGTTCCTCTCTACCTGGGGCTCTGTTTCTCTCTGGGCTCAGTTCCTCTGTTTCCTCCACACGGTCAGCTGTAGACTATGAGGCTCTCTAGGCTTTACCTCTCTCCACAAGGCCAGCTGTGAACTGTCAGGCAAACCACTCATCTCTAGCCTGGGGCCTTCTCTCTTTCCTCATGGCCAAGCTCCTCTGTGTGCTTACTTCCCCAGACTTCAGCATTAAAATTCAGCTTCAGAACTCTAACTCAAAAACTCCAACTCGAAAACTCCAACTCTGTCCTTTGCCTTGCCTTTTATATTTGATTCCCCCACCCACCAAGGGGTGGGGCTCAACGCCCTAGTGATGTGGCCCAAAGCTCTAATCATAACTTAATCATGCCCAGATGAACAGACCAGTTTACAAGCATAATCCAATATCTATTTTTGGAATTTTTAACTATATCAAACTGCTACAGTAACTAAAAAATTAACAAAGCACAATTTCAAGTCCTACTTTAACTACTGATATGAAAGTATTTGAGGTTCACAAACTCCTGTTTTCCTTAGCTGATTTTGTTAACTTATAATTTCTTAAATATTGTTTTGAAGATTTGCTAAGTTTCAATGAAGACATTGAAACAATTTAACAATATGTTATTGTTTAATATATTTTACATGAAAATTATATAATTAAATTGTAAAATTTTCCTCAAATACTTGTCTTCAAAGTCTGTTTTTTTCTCCCACATTCTCATAGTTCATTGTTAGAATTTTTTAAAAATTATTGTAGTAAAGAAAAATTATTCAAACACAAAAGAAGCATTTTGGCATGGAATAAACTGCATATACACATAAACTACATGTGTTAGTGCCTTATAATAAAAAGTGGATTTTCCATGAAATGTTTAATATAAGCATTTTATTTAAAACCATGTATCTTGTCACATAATTGAAAAGTTTTCAGTCAAATCATTTAATTAGTGTCTCTTGAAGCCAGTTAAAGTGCTGTCATCCCTGTAGTTTCTGTATGCCTTTTGATACATATCTAATATGGATTTGATTGATTGAAAGATACTACCTGTCAAACAAATGTAGTGGAAACATGGTTGAACAAGGGAAAGAATGTCCTACTTCAGCAAAGTAGCTCAGATCTTGACTAAAGCCAAAGGGGCATAAACCCATTTAAAACAAATTATCTCAATTTCAACACAGAGTAGGGAATAATAAATCATAACAGGCTAAAATAAAAATGGCAAAAGGCATAAAATAATGAATGAATATAGAGGTGAAGACTAGAATGAATTAGCACATACACATGAGTACAATACTTATAAAAAATAAAGCAAAATTTAATGGGATTTTTTGATACCTTAAAAACATTATGTGTAGCTGACCAAAGCATACCTGGTCCCTGATGTCATGTTAATTGTACTTGTTCTCTATTTTATAGACATTGCACATTTAAACATGGGTATACAATAGTTCCAAGCCCAGTTAAGCAGATCATTTCTTTTGCAATGTGAAATGGTGACAAAAAATTCCCCTGGAAGTATCTGTGCATGGCAGAAATTAAAACACATGAAACTGGCAGCAGTAAGAGAGATGTATTTTATGTCAAATATATGTCACAATGTAATGTCAAGATTGTAACATGTCACCTTTCAATCATTTTTCCATGCCTGTGTAGGGCAAAGTAATTATTAATACCCTCATAGATGTGAGTATTTTAGACTAACTCCAACAAATCTTGTTTTATCCTAATTTTCATCTCAAGCTCTTCTTTCCTTTCAATCTTCATAACTAGGAAAACTGGCTGCTGCTCTAACAACCATAAATTCATATTCATATCCATAATCATACTATAGTCCTACACAGCTGAGAATAGTTGGTCAAATGGATGGTCAGCTGTTGGAGAAGATGCTGAGAGTCAGAGCATAAAGGGTTAAGCATCCAAAAAGCATGCTTGCTGGTAGAGAGCAAATGTC
>JAQZBX010055017.1:0-18519 GCA_029593785.1 Cabassous unicinctus | reverse complement strand
TTCCTCAGCCTCAAAACTGTAAGCTATAAATTGCCATTTTTAAAACTGCCACATTTCATGGTGTCTACTTTGAGGAGATAAACAAACTAAAACAATATTAATCCAAGTATATTAATAATTTTAAATGTGAATAGAATTTTTTAAACATACCAATTAAAAGATACAGATTATCACTATAGTATGCCTATTAAAAAACAATTTAAATGTAAAAGAAAACAGATAAATTAAAAGTAAAAGGATGTAAAATGATATACTATACTTAAACTAATCAAAAGAACTGGAGCAGCAATATGAATTTCAGATGAAACAGATGTAAGAACAAAGAAAATTATGAAGGATGAAGTGAGGCATTATGTAATGATAACACTAAGTTCTCCAAGAAGATTTAATTATTCTGAATGTATATGCACTTATCCTCAGAGGATCAGAATATGTGAGGCAAAACAGATAGAACTACAAGTAGAAATAGACCTATCCACTCTTACACTTGGACGTTTCAACACTCCTCTATCAGTTATTGGCAGATCCTACAGGCAGAAAATCAGTAAATATATAGTTGAACTTAATAGAATACTCAATCAGCTGGATGTTGTTGATATTTCATCAAAAACAACAGACAAAAGAGAGGGGCAAGATGGCACAGAGTAAGTAGCTCCAAGAGTCAGCTTGTTCTAAAGGGCAGATAGTAATCACCAGAGCTATCTAAGACATCACTTGCGGGGTGGATCCAGGAGACCCGAAGAGCATCTTGCAACATCCTTGAAAGAATGGAAGAAGAAGATTGCCCATGAGCCGAGAAGATTCATGAGTATAGCACTCCACACTGCAGAAGCAGGTGCCAATCCTCACTGGCTGCATAAGCCTCCTCAGGAGCTATTCCGTGGCTGTATTTGGAAGCTCCATTTCCCAAAATAAGGAAATGAAGAGATGGTCAGGCACTGACTTCAGATCCTGATTTTTATATTTGGCCAGCTAAAATATAATCCTAAGAACAGCTAAAGTTTGAAACTCTCCAAGATGGAAAAATATCAGTAGCTGCCATTTTACCTCCACCTTTCACATGAAGGAATGCAGGGCTGATTGAAAATGACAGTGATGAGGGAGCAGAGGTGGCTTAAGCAACTAGGCACCTTGCTCCCACATCTGAGGTCCTGGGTTCAGTTCCCAGTGCCTCCTAAAGAAACAAGGAAAGATGAACAGACACAGCAAGTGAAAAACAGCAAGAGGGTGGGGAGAAATAAATAAGAAAATTTAAAAAAACCTGACAGTGATGGTCAAGGCCAGATTCTTTCCATCCAGATTGAATTGCAGCTCTAGCCTAAGCTCCAGTCCCATGTCTGGCATGGAGGAAGCTGGCAGGGGGTGGGGGGAGAGAGAACTGCACCAGCCTTTTTCGGCACTTGTAGGTGCTTTCGGCTGGCACAGAATGGATAGTCAGACAATTGGGTCTCCATCCCCTTCCTCTAATAAGCTAGGAGGATATATGTGTTCCTTTAGCCTCTATGGGCAATTGCAGATACTTTCAGCCCACATGGATTAGATTATTGGACACTCTGGAGGGTCCATCCTCACCCCTGGCAAAGGAAAAGATAGGCTGGTTTTATGTCAGTCTACCTAGGTAACTGTGATCAGTTTTGACCCACATGGCTTAGTTTGCTGCCCACACCTGCAGCGCCATTCCCACCCTAAGCCGGGGAGGAAGGAGCATGAAGCTTCATCAGCCTCTCCAAGCAACTATAGATTGTCTTGGCCTACATGTATTGGGTTACTACACATGGTGGCAGCTCTGTCCTTATGCCTGCCAGAGAAGAAGTGTGGGAGAAACTTCATCAGTCCTTGAGGGAAAGGGGGCAGCAGCAGCCTTCAAAGCTTACAATACCAACTATATCCTCAGCTTCTACTACAGAAACAGCAAGGCAGAAAGGGAAAAAATCCTAAACTAAAGAGAAAAGCTGCACCCAGAATAAATACATCTAGTAAGCTAGATGCCAAGACACCAACAAAAAGTCACGATCCATACCAAGAAACGGGAAGATATGACCCAGTCAAAGGAACAAGATAAGCCTCCAGATGACATAGAGGAGTTGAAGCAACTAATCATAGATGTTTAAACAAATATCTTTAATAAATACAATGAAATGGTTAAAGAGATTAAGGATATTAAGAAGACACTGGGTAAGCACAAAGAAGAATTTGAAAGGATATATACAAAAATAGCATATCTTATGGGACTGAAAACCATGATGAATGAAAAAGAGAAATGCAAAGATATGTGTCATAGGTGCCCTAGAAGGAAAAGAGATTGATGAATGCTCCACAAGGGCCCAAGAAGGAATGCTGTTCTTCCTTAGCTTTGTTTGACTGCATGCTTGTGTGTTTGTTTGGTTTTTCTTTGTTTGTTTCTTGCTTTTCTTTCCTCTTTCCTCCCCAATGCCCCCTTTTGTTTAAAAAATTAGGTGCTGCTAGCTTGTTTCTTCTTTGCTGTGCTTCTTCTTCCTTGATTTTCCATTCCCTGTGTATAGTGATTTTGTCTACCAATGCTATCTCTTTTCCTTCCTTCATCTTTCCACCTTCTGCTTTCTGTTGTGGTTCTTACATTCCAACTTTTTTCATTAGTCCTCAACTTCATGGGTGTCGATTTCTACATTGTACATTCTGTTTTCTTTCTTCTTATTATTATTAACTTTTTCCTTTCAGCCCTTTCTTTACTCTTTCCCTCTCTCCTCATCATTCTGGCTTTTTAAATCATTGTATTTATTTTTCTCTGTTTGGTTTCCAATTCCCTTGTAAGTACTCCACTTTTTCCCCCTATTACTCTACACTGCCTATATGAGTTAAATATTCATTTTACTAAGTCTGATATGGCCCCTCTTCTAATATTCATCAATATTACAATTATGGTTTTTCCTTTCTTACCTCTTTCAATTCCTCTGGACCTAATATTTTCCTTCAAGGTAATATAGAAAAAAGCAAGGAAATGCAAGAAGAATAAAGTGTGAAAAAGAAAACTTAACACAAACACAGAGTCACCAGTTAAATAAAACTCTAGAACAGAGAGAGAGGCTAATAAACTGAATAAATCCATCAAGATAAAATGATGACCATAGGGCAACAAAAAATTACATACTATATTGAGAAATAGGGAGACTGGACCATTCCAATGATCAAACTGAAAATCAGGAAGAGATGCAGAACATCGAACACTTAATCAAAGCTGCCTCCAAAAATATCATGGATTAACTTAACAAAGTGAAGGAAGAGATTAAGGATATTAAGAAGACACTGGGGGAACATACTGAAGAAATTGTAAACATACGTAAAAAGATAACGGATATGAAGGTGATGAATGATGCAATTCAAGAAATCAAAAAGATGCTGGATTCACATAAGAGCAGATATGAACAGGCAGAAGAAAGAATTAGTGATGTGGAAGACAGTATATCTGAAATCAAACATATAGTAGAAGAGATAGATAAAAAGACAGAAAAAATCCAGCAGGGACTTAGGGGTTTAAAAGACAACACAAAATACACAAGCATACACATTTTAGGTATCCCAGAGGGAGAAGAGATGGGAAAGGAAACAGAAGGAGTGTTGAATGAAATAATGGCTGAAAACATCCCAAACCTATTGAGGAAGATGGATGTATATGTCTTGGAAGCACAGTGCATCACAAACAGTATAAATCCTAACAGGCCTACTCCAAGACATATACTTCTCAAAATGTCCAATACGCAAGACAGAAAATACTCAAGACAGCAAGAGAAAAGAGAACCATCACATACAAGGGAAACTCAATAAGATTAAGTGCTGATTTCTCATCTGAAACCATGGAGGCAAGAAGACAGTTTTATGACATAGTCAAGGTACTCAAAGAAAAAAACTTCAAGCCATGAATTCTCTATCCAGTAAAGCTGGCAATCAAAATTGATGGAGAGTTCAAAATACTCACAGATAAACAGAAATTAAGAGAATATGCCAAAAAGAAACCTGTCCTTCAAGAAATACTAAAGGAAGTTCTACAGTTTGAAAAGGAAAAACAGGAGAGAGAGAGTTGGAAGAGAGTGTAAGAACAATTAAAGAGACAAAAAGAAAAATAAAAACAACATATGACATACATAAATCCAAAGAAAATATGACTGATGTAAGAAATTCATTGAGAGTAATAACACTGAATGTTAATGGATTAAACTCACCAGTCAAGAGACATAGATTGGCAGAATAGATAAGGAAATATGACCCATCTATATGTTGTGTGCAAGAAACCCACCTTAGACCCAGGGATTCAAGGAGGCTGAAAATGAATGGCTGGAAAACAATTTTACAAGGAAACCATAACCAAAAAAGGACAGGAGTAGCTGTCCTAATATCGGCCAAAATAGGCTTTAAATGCAAATATATTGTAAGGGACAAAGATGGACACTATATATTAGTAAAAGGGGTAATCTTCCAAGAAGATAGAACAATCATAAATATTTATGCAACTAATCAGGGTGCCTCAAAATACATGAGGCAAACACTTGGAAAAACAAAGTGGAGAAATAAATGCCTCTACATTTATACTGGGGTACATTAATACACCATTATCACCATTAGACAGAACATCTAGACAGAGAATCAATAAAGAAACAAAACCTCTTAATAATACATTAGAGGACCTGCACCTAATAGTATACAGAACACTACATCCAAATACAGCAGGATATACCTTCTTCCCGAATGCACATGGATCATATTCCAAGATAGACCACATGCTAGGCCACAGAACAACTCTCAATGAATTCAGAAAGATTGAGATTATACAAAGTAATTTCTCTAACCACAATGGAATGAAATTGGAAATCACTGAGGGCCAGAGAACCAGATTAGGCCAAAAGATATGGAAACTAAACAACACATTCTTAGATAAAAAGTTGGTCAAGGAGGAAATCTCAAAAGACATCAGTAACTACCTAGAATCGAATGAAAATGACAACACAACACATCAAAACCTATGGGATGCAGCCAAAGCTGAACTGAGGGGGAAATTCATAGCCATAAATGCATATATTAAAAAAGAAGAAAGAGCTAAAATTGAAGACCTAACTGCACACCTGGAGGAATTAGAAAAACAACAACAAACTAACCCCATAGAAGTAGAAAGAAAGAAATAACAAAGTTTAGAGCAGAACTAAATGAAATAGAAAATAAGAAAGCACTAGAAAAAATAAACAAAGCCAAAAGCTGGTTCTTCGAGAAGATCAATGAAATTGACAAACCCTTAGCCAGACTCACAAAGAAATAGAGAGAGCAAATGCAAATACACAAAATAAGGAATGAAGAAGGGAATATCACTACTGACCCCACCTAAATAAAGAGTATCATAGGAGGATAATTTGAAAAATTATATGCCAACAAGAATGATAAATTAGAGGAAATGGATAAATTCCTAGAAACTCACAAACAGCTAAATTGATGAAAGAAGAAATTGATAAACTCAACAGTCCACTTACAAGTAAAGAGATAGACTTAGTCATCAAAAACTTCCCAACTAAAAAGAGCCCAGGACCAGATGGCTTCACAGGTGAATTCTGCCAAACATTCCAGAAAGAGCTAATACCAATTCTGCTTAAGCTCTTCCAAAAAATAGAAGTATAAGGAACATTGCCTAACTCATTCGATGATGGCAACATTACCTTAATACCAAATGCAAACAAAGATACTACAAGAAAGGAAAATTACACACTAATTTCTCTAATGAAACTAGATGCTAAAATCCTAAACAAAATACTTGCTAATTGCATTAAACAGCATATCAAAAGAATTAGACACCATAACCAAGTGGATTTGATCCTGGGTATGCAAGGATGGATCAACATAATAAAATCAATCCATATAATACAGCACATAAACATATTGATAGAAAAATATCACATGATCATCTATATAGATGCAGAAAAAGCATTCGACATAATACAGCTCTCTTTCCTGATAAAAACACTGCAAAATATAGGAATAGATGGAAACTTTCTGAACATGATAAAGGGTATATATGGAAAACCCAAAGCTAGCATCATCTTCAAGGGTGAAATCCTAAAAGCCTTCCCTCTGAGATCAGGAATAAGACAAGGATGCCCACTATCACCACTACTATTTAATATTGTCTTAGAAGTACTGGCTCAAGCACTGAGGCAAGAAAAAGATATAAAAGGCATCCAAATTGGAAAAGAAGAAGGAAAAATTTCATTATTTGTGGAGGACATGATCCTATTAATAGAAAGCCCTGAGAAATCTACAACAAAGCTTTAAAAAGTTATAAAGGAGTTCAGTAATGTCGCAGGCTATAAGATCAATGCTCAAAAATCAGTAGTATTTCTGTACACCAATAACGAGCAATCTGAGGAGGAAATCAAGAAAAAAACACCATTTACAATAGTAACTAAAAGAATCAAATACCTAGGAATAAATTTAACTAAAGATATAAAGGACTCATATACAAAAATCTACACAACACTGTTAAAGGAAATCAAAGAAGACTTAAATAAATTGAAGAATATTCCATATTCTTGGATAGGAAGACTAACATCATCAAGATGTCTATCCTACCCAAACTAATCGACAAATTTAATGCAATCCCAATAAAAATCAACAGTGTATTTTTTATGGAATTGGAAATACTAACTACAAAATTTATTTGGAAGGATAAGAGGCCCTGAATCGACAAAGACATATTGAAAAAGAAAAATGAAGTTGGAGGTATCACACTACCTGACTTTAAAACATACTACAAACTACAGTGGTGAAAGCCGTGTGGTATTGGCGCAAGGATAGACAAACTGACCAATGGCACTGAATTGAGAGTCCTGATATAAATCCTCACATATACAGTCACCTGATATTCGACAAGGCCACCAAGCCCCCTCTATTGGGAGAGAAAGGCCCCTTCAAAAAGTGGCAAATGGAGAACTGGATATCCATATCCGAAAGAATGAGAGAGGAATACCATCTCACACCTTATACAAAAATCAACCTAAGATTGATCAAATATCTAAATATAAGAAAAAAAACCATAAAGACTTTGGAAGATAATCTAGGGAAGAATCTACAGGACCTTGTAATAGGAAATGGTTTCATGAGCTTCACATCCAAAGCATGAGCTGGAAAAGAAAAAATAGATAAATGGTATCTCCTCAAAATTAAAAACTTTTCCACCTCAAAGGACATTATCAAGAAAATAAAAAGGCAGCCTACCCAATGGGAGAAAATATTTGGCAACCATATATCTGATAGGAGCCTGATATACTGCATATAGAAAGAAATCCTACAGCTTGAAAATAAAAAGACTAACAAGCCGTTTAAAGAATGGGCAAGTGACCTGAAAAGACACTTCTCCAAGGAAGAAATACAAAGGGCTAAAAAGCACATGAAAAAAATGCTCGACATCTCTAGGTATTAGAGAAATGCAAATCAAAACTGCATAGAGATACCATCTTACACCCATTAGAATGGCGATTATTTAAAAAACAGCAGACTATAAGTGTTGGAGAGGATGTGGAGGAATGGGAACGCTCTTTCACTGTGGTGGGATTGTGGAATGGTCAAGCCACTGTGGAATACAGTTTGGCAGTTCCTCAAAAAACTAACTATAGATCTTCCATATGATCCAGTGATTCCACTGCTGAGTATATACCCAGAAGAAATGAAAGCAAAGACATGAACAGATATATGCACTCCAATGTTCATAGTGGCATTGTACACTATTGCCAAAAGTTGGAATCAACCCAGGTGCCCATCAACAGATGAATGGATAAACAAAATATGGTACATACGTACAATGGAATATTACTCAGCTGTAAGAAGGAATAAAGTGCTAACACATGGGATAACATGGATGAATCTGGAAGACCTTATTTTCACTGAAGCACACCAGGCATTGAAGGATGAACAGTACATGACCTCACTGATATGAATTAAGGAAATTGAAGAGTCTCTGAGAACTGTTGTCTGAAAATAGGTATACAAGAAAGAGAAAGAAGAGATAAAGTTGTGAGTGATCATCCATATGGACGTAACCTATGGTAAAGTGATAGAGTGTTGTTGTGTGTTGAAGGGATAGGACAGGAGGGTAGTGATTTATTGGGTTGGGAGGTGCAGGGTTGACAGGTGGGTAGATTGGGAAGGGTGGGATAGAATACCCAGGATACTGAGGGGAGAGCAGAAATTGAGGTGGACATCTCTTAAGAGCTCGGGCAGTTCCTAATAGTGGAGGACAAACCAGTGTGTCATGACCTCTTGTTGCATGTAACTATGAATCTTGGCATTCAATGAGTCAAGCCATGGGGTTGCCATGGGCCCTGGTGGGATATGGAGGGAGGAACAGAATAGATCAAACAGGGGTATTTAGTGGTCAGTGGAAATGTTTTTCATTACCTTACAGTGATGGACACAGGACATGGTAAATTTATAAAAGTGTACAATCTAGAATGTAAACCATATTGTACAACACTGACAATGTTTAATAACTATGTTTCACTATCTGTATATCAGGTAAAACAATGCTATCATCCACATACAAAAAGGTTTTAATATGGGGTGACAAAAGGGGGAGGGGTTTGGTTATATGATAGTGGCTTGTATTCAGTATGTGACTTTGCTGTGACCTAGAACTTCTTTGAAAATTAAATGAAAAATATTGAGACACTGGGGAGTTTAAGGGGGAAGGGGCCATGGTACAGACTGGACAATAGATATTGCAGTGATAAAAGGTAAATTGTCAAAAAAAAATTTTTTTTTAAATTTTTTTTCATTTTTTCAGTAACCCAATCCTTAAATTTTATTTTATTTTTAGTTTTTTTTTAAGTTTTCATATATTTTATCTCTTACATTTAAACATCATTATTATTTCATTTTCCTATTTATTGTATTTGGCTATTGTATTGGCTTCATCTTTAAAGAAGCTTTGGATCACAGAAGGGTTACAACTATGGCTGGTGAGGATCATTGGTGGGGGGTGTCAGGGATGGGGGTTCATGGAAGGAAGTTCACGTGAACATACATAAAAGGTATATAAAATTGTTCAAATGCTCATGGGGCATGGTCACAGTGGGTGTAGAACCACTCAGTAAATGAGAGAATACTGAATTCCCATCCTGGACAGCTCTGCCATATTCTCCAAGGGAGTAGCAAAAGTCCCCCAAGTGCAGGGGCAGCGTCTAGCAAAGGAGGATGATCCACTGATGGGCTCTTGTTTTTGTTGACTAGCCTTATAAGTCTTTGCTCTTGAAATTGAAACTTAGCCTATTGTTATAGGGTACCTAAGGGTTGCCTCCTGAGAGCCTCCTTGTTGCACAAAAGTGACCTCTCTCTAAGCCAAACTCAGCATATGAATGCATTACCTTCCTCCCAGCATGGGGCATGACTCCTGGGGATGAGCCTCCCTGGCAATGAGGGATTACTAACAAGTGCCAATGGGCAATATGGCTGGAAAAAGACCTCGAATAAAAGGGGGAAAAGGTAAAGGCAAATGAGTTCATATGGCTAAGAGTCTTCAAAGTGAGTCAGGATGTCATCCCAGAGGTAATGCTTATGCACATCTCAATAGGACTTCATAGGCTTCCAATGTGGATACACCCCAAACAGGGGGGCTCCTGAGGGCTCTGGAGACACCCAGGTCCTATATCAGGGTAGATAGCCCCAGAGTTTTGCACCTTATCAGTGGGCCCTACTTTTTAATCCTTGCTTCTGAGAGTGTCAGAGTTGGAGCCAAATATGTCTTCCGTGCACATGGTCCCTTCTATTCAAATCTATATATGGTGCCAGAGTTTGTAGGTGTACTTCCAGAGACCGGAGTCTTTGGGCCATCCATGTGCCAGTGGGGCACAGAATCTTGGTGGAGCTGCAACTCCCACTCTACAGCTAAATGGACTCACCCTGGACACCAGGTGGGGAGATGATGATGGACAACAACCATCCCAGGGAATGGAGAGAGTCTGCAGCTGCAGGCAGTATAATCCCATCAATCTTTTCCATGGGGTATAAGCCCCCTCTCTCTTGGAGGTGGAGTGGACATCACCATCTCAGACTCCTCAGGATTGGGGGAAGAGCTATGGATGAGGGTGGACTTACTGGTATTCTGTTAGAGACGTAGTGTGATTCATATTATGTTATTAATGATAACATAATGATTATTATGACATGTTATGATTCACATTAATTTTGTCTTTAATATTAATTACAAAATTAATGTGGAGCCAGTTACCACCGGACTCTTTAGGGGCAGGGAAAGGGAAAAGTGTTGTAATACAGGGGCTTTTTAAGGACTTGGGAATTATCCTGAGAGACATTGCAATGACAGATATAGGCCATTTTATAGCATCATATAACTTTCAGAACTGTGTGTGACAGAGTGTGGTCTACAATGTTAACTATGATCCATGCTTAGTGGCAAAACCCCAAGATGTGTATATCTATTGCAGGTGATGTGCCACACTAATGAAGGATGTTTATGTTGGAGGTTGTGGGAGGAGTGGGAGGTGGGGCATATGGGAAACCCTACAATTTTTGTGTAACATTTATGTAATCTACATATCTTTTAAAAAATAAAAAGAATATTATAAAAAGATTATATCAGTAAAAGTAACTAAAAGTAATAAAAAGATTATATCAGTAAAAGTAACTAAAAGTATGAAAAGAGTGGTGAAAATAAGTTGGAATGTGTGTTTTAAGAACTGCCTTTACAGAAATAACATTGAATGTTAATGGATTAAACTTTCCAATCAAAAGACACAGACTAGCAGAATGGATAGGAAAATGTGAGCCATCTATATGCTGTCTACAAGAGATTCACCTCACACACAAGTATAACAATAGCTTGAAATTCAAAGGCTGGAAAAGGATACTCCACACATGCAGTAACCAAAAAAACAAAACAACAACAACAAAAAAACCTGGAGTCTATAACTATACTATGAAATACACTTTTTTATTATTATGAAATAAACTTTAAAAGCAAAACCATTATTAGATACAAAGAAGGACATTATATATTAATAAATGGAGCAATTCACGAGGAAGAGACAACAATCATTAATGTATATATACCTAATCAGGATGCCCCAAATTAAAGGAGGCAAACACAGGCAAAACTGAAAGGAGAAATAGATGTCTCTACAATAATAGTCAGAGACTTCAATACACCATTATCAGCATTGGATGGAACATCTGGGCAGAAGATCAATAAAGGAACAGAGAACTTCAATTATATGATAAATGAACTAAACATAATAGGCATATACAGAACATTGCACCACAAAATAGGAGGATATAATTCTTCTCAAGTGGATCTTTTTCCACGATAGACCATATGTTGGGTTACATAGCAGATCTCAGTAAATTCAATAAGATCAAAATTATACAAAGCACTTTCTCTGATATAATGGAATAAAGCTAGAAACCAACAACAGGTGGAAAAAGGGAAAATTATCAAATATATGGAGATTAAACAACACATTCTAAAATAATCAGTGGGTCAGAGAAGAAATTGTGAGAGAAATCAGTAAATATCTCGAGATGAGTGAAAATGAGAACACAAAATATCAGAACCTATGAGATGCAGTGAAGACAGTTTTAAAGGGAAATTTATAGCCCTCAATGCTTACATTAAAAAAGAAAGAGCTAAAATCAATGGCCTAATTACACAGCTGGAAGACCTAGAATAGAATAGCAAACTATTCCCAAAGCAAGCAGTAGGAGTGAAATAACAAAAATTTCAGAACAGAAATAAATGAAATTGAGTAGAGAGAAATAACAAAACCAAAAGTTGGTGCTTCAAGAAAATGTACAAAATTGACAAACACTTAGCTATACTGACAAAGAAAAAAGAGAGAAGATGCAAAGAAATAAAATAAAAAATAAAAACGGGACATTATTATTGACCACCTAGAAATAAAAGAGATCATAAGAGTAAACTATGAACAACTGTGTGCCAACAAACTAGACAATGTAGATGAAATAGAATAATGCCTAGGAATATAAGAACAACCTACACTGACCCTAGAAACAATAGAAGACCTCAAAAAACCAATCATAAGTAAGAATGAAACCATCATCAAACAACTTCCCAAAATTAAAAGCCCAGGACCAGATGGTTCCACAGGTGAGTTCTACCAAGCATTCAATGAAGAATGCAATACTAATTTTACTCAAACTCTTCCAAAAATTGAACAAAAAGAAACACTATCAATCTCAATCTATCAAGCAAATATCACCATAATACCAAAGCCAGACAATGATATTACAAAAAAAGAAAATTTCAGAATCATTTCCCTAATGAATATGGATGCAAAAATCCTCTACAACATACTTGCTAATCAAATGCAACAATACAGTAAAAGAATTATTCATCATAATCATGTGATTTTTATACTAGGCATGCAAGGGTGTTTCAATACAAGAAAAGCAATCAGTAAAATACACCACATTAATAAGTCAAACAGAAATCCCATGATCCTATCGATTGAGGCAGAAAAGGCATTTGACAAAATACAGCATCTTTTCTTGATAAAAATAGTACAAAACATAGGAATTGAACGAAACTTTCTCAAAAGGATAAACACTATACATAAAAACCCACAGCTGATGTTGTACTCAACAGTGAAAGACTGAAAGCTTTTCTCTTGATATCGGGAGCAAGACAAGGATGGACACTGTCACCACTGTTGTTCAATATAATGCTAGAGGCTCTAGTTAGAACAATCAGGCAAGAAAAAGAAAAAAAAGGCATCCAAATTGGAAACGATGAAGTAAAACTTTTGCTATTTGAAGATGATATGATCCTATACTTAGAAAGTCCTGAAAAATCTACAACAAAGTTAGTAGAGCTAATAAAAGATTTCAGCAGTGTGGCAGGATACAAGATTAATATGCAAAAATTACTAGTATTTCTGTACACTAGTAATGAGCAATATGAGGAGGAAGTCAAGAAAAATTCCATTTACACTAGCAACTAAAAAAATCAAATATTTACTAATAAACTTAACCAAGGACAAAAAGAGGACTCCTATCTCACACCCTAAACAAAAATTAACTAAAAATGGATCAAAGACCTAAATATAAAAGATAGAATCATAAAGCTCCTAGAAAAAAATGTAGGAAAGCATCTTAAAGACCTGGTGGTATGCCGTGGATTCTGAAACCTTACAATGAAAGCAGGAACAACAAAAGAAAATGTGGATAAATGGGACCTCCTCAAACCTAAACACTTTTAGGGAGAAAATATTTGGTTTTGATTTTCATTCTTTATAAAGAGATCATACAACTCAACAATATAAGAGCAAGGAATCCACTTTAAAAATAGGCAAAAGACTTAATTAGACATTTTTCCAAAAAGGAAATAAAAATGGCCAAAAGCACATGAATAAATGGTCAATATCACCAGCTCTTAGGGAAATGCAAATCAAAACTACAATGAGATATCATCTCACACCACATAGAAAAGCCATTATTACAATAATAGAAAACAGTAAGTGCTGCAGAGGATGTAGAGAAATAGGAACGCTCCTTCACTGTTGGTAGGAATGTAAAGTGGTGCAGCCTCTGTGGAAGGCAGTTTGGTGGTTCCTCAGGAATCTAAATATAGAACTGCTTTATGTTTCAGCAATTCCTCTATTAGGAATATATCCAAAAGTACTGAAAATTGGGACACAAACAGACATTTGCACACTGATGTTCATAGCTGTGTTATTCATAATTACCAAAAGATGGAAACAACCCAAGTGCCCATCAACCAATGAATGGATGACCAAAATGTGGTATATACATAGGATGGAGTAATATGTTGCAGTAAGAAGAAATGAATTTGGGACACCTATGATAACATGGATGAGTCTTGAAGACATTATTCAAAGTGAAATATATGAGACAAAAAAGGACAATTATTATAAAGACTCATTAATATGAACTAAATAGGAAGAATAAATACATACAGTTAAAAGCTAGACTATAGTTTCTTTAGCGATAAGAGGACTGAGAAGGTATACTGATGCTTAATGTATGTAGAAGTTTTAATTAACTTGACTGTAAAAGTGTGGAAATGGATAGATAGAGTTGATGGTAACACATTATACTGAGTAGAAGTAACACAGCTAGTTTACAAATGGGATTGTGGCTGAAAAGGGTAATCTAAGGATATAGCGTTGATTGAAATAAAGCTAGAGAATAATCTAGGGACTGAATAACATAGTGAAGCCAGAGGTAGATGAAAATTGTGGTTAATAGTACAAACACACGAATGTCATTCTATGAACTAGAACAAATGTTCATCACTATTGAATGGTGGTAAGAATGTGGAGAAGTATGCGAAAAATACAATTAATGTCACCAGTAATTCTGTAATTCTTGCAGCAATGTCAAAGATGTACTATATTAGTAATAGGAGAGTATGGAAAATATATACCAAATGTACGCTATAGACCATGGCTAGTGGTAATAGTCTGATGATTATATCTCATTATCTATAACAAATTTTCTAAAACAATGTAGTGTGCTGTTAAAGGGGTGTTGTATGGGAATTCTACACTTGTGCATGATTTTTTGTAAGTTTACAACCTCTCAAATAAAAATATATTAAAAAAGAAAAAGGCTAAATAAAAAAAAAAAAAAACAGCAGACGACACACAATTCTCAAGCTCATATGGAACCGTCACCATGAGAGACCACATCCTGTGCCATAATGCACATCTTAATAAAGGTAAATGAATAGAATTCATGCAAAGTAAACATTCAGGCCACAGTGGAAACAAACTTGTAATTAACAATAGAAGAAACTGGAAAATCTCAAAATATTTGGCAGCAATCTGTGACTACATAGGTGAAAATAGGTGAAAAGATAAATAAACTGTGGTACATAGGTATATGGTAGTATTTATTATTCAGGTATAAAAAAGAAATGAACCATCAAGTTTCAAAAAGACCTAAAGGAATCTTAAATGCATATTGCTAAGTGAAGGAAGCCAGTTTTAAAAATTAACAAAGTATATGATCCCACCTACAAATCACTGTGAAGAGGAAACGCTAGAGACAGAATAAAAATATAAGTAGTTGTCAGGGACACAAGTGTAAGATGGAGGGATGAATGGGTGCAGCACAGGGAATTTTCACAGCAGTAAAACTATTCCATTATTGTTATGGTGGACACAAGATAATTAGCATTATTCAAAACCCATAGAACTGTACAGCATGAAGAATGCACACTAATGTAAAATATGCACTTTAATTATAATGTATGACTATTGTTTCACCAATTGTAGCAAATATACCACCCTAATTTAAGGCTTTAATAGTAGGAGACACTGTTAGTAGGGTAGAGAGGATATATAGGAACACTCTGCAATCCTGTGAAATATTCTGTGAACCAAATTCTGCTCTAAAAAAATAGTCTAAGAAAAAAATGTTTAAATTTTAAGAAATCATTTTGAGTAACACAACGCTGACCATAAAGTAGACAACATTTTGTCTTCTAAAGAAATAAAGCCATTTACTTTTTAAATTATGAGCTAGCATGGTACATATTCCCAATATTTTAAGAACTTATTTTTGTCCTTTTATTTGAATTATATTTTGTAAGCAACATAAAGTTAGGTATTACATTTTTTAACCCTATTTGACTATCGTTGTCTTTATTTGGTCATATGGACCATGTATATTTAATGTGGTTTTTGATAAAATTAGGTTTAAGTTCATGGTCTTGCTCTTTGCTTTCCATTTGTCCCATGCAGTTTTGGTTCCCTTTTCCTCTTTTTATTTCGATTTTATTAAACTGATCATAGGTTTTATGACAGCAGGATATATTTTTATTGCTGCTTTAAAAACTATATTTTTTGTATTTTTTTATTTTGTGTTTGCTTTAGGGTTCATGGTATAGATGGTATATATCTTTTCCTTCTCACAGTCCATAGTCAATGGTAATTATACCAAGTCACATGTAATTTTTGTTACATTTTTATGATTATTTAAGCAATTAATTATTTTAAGAGATATAATTAATTAAAGATCATATGCTTAGTTATCATGCCTGGCATTTTTCATTCTATTATCTAGTGCCATATTTCTATATGGTATCAATTTACTTATATCAGATGGCCAATCTTCATTACACCGTATATTTCAGGTCTCCAAGTGGTGGATTCTTTTGGCATTTGGGTATGTGAAATGCCATTATTTTGCATTCCTTTGTGAAATGTTCTTTCCTGGGTATAGAATTCTAGATTCACAGAAATTGTTTTCAGTTCTTTAATGATGTTGCTCCATGTTCCTTGCAATTGCTTTGCCAATGAGAAGAAATCTCATACCAGCTTTATCTTTGTTCCCAAGCATACAAAGGGCATTTTTCTCTTTTGTTGCCTGAGTTTGGTTTTCTTTGGCTTTGAACAATTTAATTTAAGCATGCCTTTAGGTTGGTTTTCTGTAAGTTTCATCTTTCTGGAGTTTGTTAACCTTTTGTTTCTTTGTTTTTTATCATCATTGGAAAAGTTTCATCTCTTATTTCTTTAAATAGCTTAAAGCCTCTTCATTTAGGAACTTCATTTACATATACATGTGCCTGCCTGATGTTGCCCCAAAGCTCATTATTGCTCTTTTCCTGATGTAGATTCTTTTTTTCCCTTTGTGTTTCATTTTGAATAGTTTCTGTTGCTATATCTACAAGTTGAGTAGTCTTCTGCAAATACAATCTAACTTGTAATTCTGCTTGGCTTAGAATGTGTTCCCCCTTTCACAGTGTTGCCTGGAAAAATCAAAGGCATATACTATGTTTGTTCAGTCATAAGGCTCCTCTCATTTCTTTTTCTATAAATCATGGAAGCTTTCCTTCAGTTCCTGTCAGTATCATGTCATGAATCTCAATATTTCTAATATAATTTTAGTTTTCTTATTCTTGTTTTAGACGGGAGGTTAAATATGGTTCCTAATATTTCAGATTAGTTGGAAGAGGGAGGGAGCAATCAGTATATTTTGAGGTAAGTTCTCAATTCAGTGTTTCCATTATTTTCTAATCATTAATTAACTTTTAATAACCTCTTCCTATCCACAATAATATGAAGAATAATGTTGATATTTTCTCTAAAACATGTCAATAATATGATCACTTACCTTTGTAACCAGATTTTGTCTAGGTTCTTGATTACGCTACAGAAATGAATTTCAAGAGTATGTCAGGTTAGTTAGGCCAGTAATTTATTAAGGTAGGGAGGGAGGAGAAATGGGAGAAAATAATAGATCATGGGTCTCAGGTAGAGAGGAAGGGGCTGATAAAGAGGGCTGGTTTATAGACTACAATTTCCCATTATAGATTATAAATGCCCAGGTTTTACTTGCGTATTGATCCATGAAGGGGGGACATGGCGAGAGCAGGGCACAGAAGGCAAGAGGGGGGTGTTGCACCTGCCTTTTAAACCATTAATTATTCCAACTCTTTGCTAAGACATGGGAGGAGTTCCAGCTGTTTGCTGTTTTGATAGATTACACCACCCATCAATCCCCCAGATGGGCCCAATAATAATGTCCCTGGAGAATATCTGGGGCTTCTCCTGGCTTCTGGAGGAAACATCATTCCAGATGACAGAAATCTCGGGAGGGTCTTCTAGCAGCCATCTTGCTATCAATTTCCACGTGGAATTCTTGCCAGGTTCCAAATCCATCTATTGATTCCCTATCTTACTAGCCTGCTTCACCATGACCTGATTGCTTCCATTCTTCCTTAGTCTCCATATTCTCCTGAAACTATAATAAAAACCTCTCCAAATTTTCCATTTTTCAATCTTAGTCTCCTACATCCTATTAATTACACAACAGTCATAGCAGTTCTGTAACTGACAATACATCACATCTCTCTTCAGCTAAAATTCCTCCATAAGTTACATTTTTTAATCAGAATAAATAGCAAATTTTACAATGGCCTACATAGTCCTACATGGTGAGGCCCCACATTAAAATCTATCATCACCTTTATTTACCCTTCATGTCCTCAGCTCCACAACCTTTGATTCTGTTTCTCCTATACATAGCAGTAATATTATCAAATAAGAGCCCTTGCACTGACCTATTTCTCTCAGTGAACACCCACATGGCCCACTCATTCAATTCCTCAAGTGTTTGGTTAAATGCTATCTTATCAGAGAGATCTCCTTGCTAATGTAATTAAAATTTTCTTCCCCTATGTTCCACCCATATTGTAGTAACAGAAGAACTTGTTACATTGCTATATAGTTAGTGGTTGCCAGAGGTTCTGAGGAAAGAAGGAAGGAAGAAAGGTGAAAGATAGGGCATTTTTAGAGTATTGGAATTTTTCTGCATGATCTAGCATAGTCAGATATAGGCCATCATGTATTTTAACAGAATCTATAAAAGTGTACAGTGCAAAATGTAAACCATAATGTAGACCATTGACCATGGTTAGTAGCAATGCTTCAATATGTGTTCATCAATTGTATCAGATGTACCATAATCATGTAGGATGTTATTGGTACAGGAGGATGTGTGTGTGCG
>JAQZBX010055016.1:0-18517 GCA_029593785.1 Cabassous unicinctus | reverse complement strand
CCCATTCTTTTGGATATGGATATCCAGTTCTCCAAGCACCATTTGTTAAAGAGGCCATTCTCTCCCAATTGCATACTCTATTCTTTAGAAGCCAGCCACAAGTCAAGCCTAAACTCAAGGGAAGTCTGTTCATCTTCCTTGTTTCTTTAAGAGGCACTGGGAACCAAATCCAGGACCTCTAATGTGGGAGGGAGGCACCTAATCGCTTGAGCAACCTCCATTCCCTGCTTTTTGGTGTCATTATGTTTTTCTTCTTGTGTCTCTTGTTGCATCATCTTGTTGCATCAGCTTGTCACACCTGCCCATTGCATCAGCTCACTGTCTCACTTGTCCTCTTTAGGAGGCACCAGGAACGGAACCTGGGACCTCCCATGTGTTAGGCAGGCACCCAACTGCTTGAGCCACATCCACTCCAATTCACTTTTTAAATAGCTGCCAAACTGTTTTCCAAAGTGATTGTACCATTTTACATCCCCACCAACACTGGGTTCACCAATATGAGAGACCCTCTTCCTCCACATCTTTGCCAATACTTGGTATGGTGAATCTGTTGGATTTGATTTGCAAGTATTTTGTTGAGAATTTTTGCATCTATGTTCATTAGAGAGATTGGTCTGTAATTTTCTTTTCTTATAGTATCTTTATCTGGCTTTGGTATTAGGGTGATGTAAGCTTAATAAAATGTGTTGGGTAATTTTCCCTCCTCTTCAATTTTTTGGAAGAGTTTAAACAGGATTGGTGTTAATTCTTTTCAAAATGCTTGGTAGAATTCACCTGTGAAGCCATCTGGTCCTGGACTTTTCTTTCCTGGGAGATTTCCCAGAAGTCCAGGATGCAGCTATTTCTTAAGGAGTGTCCTTTTTATCAGCACCTGTGGCAGGAAAAGGAAGGAAGCAGGATTGGGCTGAGGGAGAAGTCAAGCTTGATACAGAACCAACGACAGCTTTGGCTGACCCCAAAGGGAGCTCCAGAGCTAGCACGGCCATTCAGAGTTGCTCTGAGGTGGACAGAGATGACCAGGCCTCTATAACTCCACAATGATCAGTAAATGGATGTGGGTCACCAGGGAGAGGACACAACCTTGGGATACGGCCGCTTCTCTGCAGCCGAGGCAATCCCTGACGTGGCTGACAGCTGAAGGCGGCTTGCTACTGAGGACATTCTCAGAACCTGGGCAGCAAGTTCTCCCTTGAAAGGAATCCTTGGAGTTGGGGATGGGGTGGAGATGGGGAGTTGGGCACATCACAGAGTCCACCACAGGAGGCTACTGCATCAATCTAGGGGAGAGACAATGAAGGGTAGTGTAATATAGATTAGGAGTGAGTGGGACGGCGACCACTTACTCAAAAAGAAAGTTTTGAAGACAGAAAATTAAACCAGAGGCAGCAGTAATTAATGTCTTTCTCGTGAGAAAGGGCACACACCCGGGCTAATGGAAGCGGGGTAAGTGTGCGCGGTTAGTGTGGGAACAAAGATTATATAGGTACCCGGACGCAATATCCCGTTTCCCAAAAAAAACACAAAACAACCAAACAAACAAACAAAAAAATATAAACAATATCCCATTTCCCTCCCTCCCTTACCTCACCCACTTCCCCACTGGCTGGGGACTATGGCCTTACAAGCTTAAGCGTGAAAACTAACCCAACCACGGACCGACACGAGGCTTTATTGCCCCCTTAGGGAGAGTATGAGGGCATGCTCCAGGATCCGGGTTCATCCCCTTTTACTGATGTGGATTTTGGGGAAGTGAGTTATGCGAGTTACGTGCGGGAATGTGGGGCCTAATTTGTTGCGACTGAGACTTGAACAAGAATGTAGGAGGTTAGATAAGTGTGTACAGGGAATTCAGTTTGAGAAGAGACCACCCTTTGTTCTATTTGTTTCAGGAAGATGGGGCAAATTCAAGGCCTTAACCCAGAAGGATGTAGTGATTGATTAGAAGAGAAGATAAATCATGAGTTTCTCACCTGGGCTGGCTGGGTGGATGGTAGTGTAATCAACACATTCTGAGAATACAGGAAGAGGATAGGTGTTTGTGCAGGAAATGATTTGTGCAGAAGTAGGAAGTTGATGGTGACCCCCATTTCGATGGAATAGTTCTGACAGATCTGGTAGTTCATGGTTGGTTGACCATAGGAGCCAACCCCCGCAAAATGGTGTTAGCCAGTCCCAGAAGCAGGGAATGGCTGAGATGCTCCCAGAGATTACAAGTGGAGTGGAGTTTGGGAGCATGGTCAGGGGCTGAAGTGGGGTTAGTCCCTGGTCTGTTCTATCCCGACAATTTTGAAGCATGAGACATGCATAGGCCTAGAGTCTTTTTATGTCGGCCTTCTCATGGAGAGAAGAAATAGTTTTTATTAAGGAAAGGAGGATTTATGTCTTATGTATCTGCTGTGAGGCTGGCCTGAATTTGGTGGATGCTAACAAGTTCCCAAAACTCTGGTCATTCTCTGCCAAGAGGTAATTCAATACTTTCAAGGTAAAAATTCCAAAGCTCTTTCTCAAGGCCAGGTGAGTGTCAGTCAATAATTTACCTTTATCCTGCTTCAGTTTTTGTCTAAAGTGAGGCTTAAATATGTCTATCATCCTTTATAGGTTTGGTCAAAATAATAAGTGATAAAGCCCATCAGGTAAAGATCATCAGAGACAAACCTGTAGTCTAACAAACTTAAGTGTATTAACTTGCTGAAATAAGGGAGACTACACACCAGAGGAACTGTATAGGAGTCTAACTGAAAAGGAGGAGACAGGGATATCAGGAGATTTGGGAAAAGGGTGGAGTTTAGTTACTATTTCAGTTAAACAGTCATAAAGACAAGAAGGGTTGTGCGCAAAGGGGTACATCAGACTCCAGAGTACTGTTTTCTTGAAAACTACAAAGTCAAATGTGGAAGGCTCTATCTGAAAACCCTTTATTTGCAAAAGTGTTTGTGACCCACATGGCTCAGATCCTACAGGTCAAGAGTAGAATGTTCCATTCTTACTGATATGATCTCAGTCAGCAAAGATTATGAAAGTTTATTTCAGGGAACAAGGTTTCTCAGCCCCATTTCTTCATGAAGTTTTTACAGATGCCCTGTTTTAAAATCCTGCTAATGGGGAGTGGATGGAGCTCAGTGCTTGAGCACCTGCTTCCCACCTAGGAGGTCCTGGGTTCAATCCTGCTACTTTAACATCCAGCATGAATGCTATCTTCCTGAAGCATTATTCAATTTCCCCTTGATTGGGTTAAAGACCTCTTTTATTTTCATCAACAATAACCATAGTATAAGTATTGTGTACTTTAATCATGTCCCAGGCTCCATTGCTAAGCATTTATTTAAACTTCATCTCACTTGATCCTTACAAATCAATGAGATAGTTACTAATTTTTAACAGGTGAGAAACTGAGGCTTAGAATTTAACATGTCTATGGACTTTTACCATTTTTAAAAATTACAATTACTTTCATTTTGCCTTTCAGCTTTTGAGGCAGCAAAACTATTATTCTGTGTTTGCCAAATGCTTCCTACGTAATAGATTCAGAATTTAATATAGGACTTGTAACTCGCTTCCGTGATATTAAGTAAACTGGAACATGCATGTTCACTGGGTTGTCACGTCAACACAGGTTTCTGGGGAGAGACTTGGGCAGCATAAGGGTTGGACCTTCGGTTTAGGTGGTCAGACCAAGCCTCCGGCTACCATGATGCTCATGGAAACTCCCATCGAGGCTCTAACGGCCGTCACTCATTCCCGCGGAGGTGGGTTTTCCGGTCTCCCTGAAGAAACGTTTCCGGCAAGAACCGGAAACTGCTGCGGAACGGCGCGCGGGTGGGGCCGCTTCTTAGACCGTCCGGGCTAGCTGCACGCAGGTGAGCTTGGGACAGTCTGGAGGGTGAGAGAACCGAGGTGAGCGTCACGCTGCAGTGTTCTCGGACCTTTTACCTTTCCTAGAAACTTACCAGGTTGCCAGAGCGTTGCCTGCTCTGACTAAACCTAGAGCTCCGGCCGGAAGTGAGTGCGTGCATGCAGGACCTGGAGACGGATTGGTAGGGCCGTCCTGCACTGCGTAGAAAAACATTTCTTAAGAGATGCCAGACGTAATTTGTTTGTTTTTAAGCTTGTCACGGAGAGTCGGTATGCCACTTTGGAAGGGGCTTTAAATGTTCTTACAAATGATGACGTTAGTAGCGGGACTAACGACTTTGCTCGGTATCACCTTAGATGAACAGTCCCATCTTTCCTAAATCAGTTAACATTTGTGATTGAGGAGAAGTAAGGTCAAGTAGGTGGAGAGTATTTAAAATAAAAAATTTCATAGTGCTTACTATGAACTGGGCACTGTTCTAAGTGTTAAGTGGATGGGTTCCAAATGAGGGTGAGCTATCTTGTCCCGCAAAGAATCCAGTCAGGGAGACGGGGTTAACAAATGCTAAACTGCTAGAGACTTCACTTTTGTCTAACATTAAAGATCCTGGCAGCTGCCTTTTGATATTTCTCTCATAACTTTTTTTCATCTTTTTTACTTAAGTTTTATGTATCCTCACATTTTATATGTAATTGTAAACAACATATAGCTGGGTGTGTTTTTTTTGTTTGTTTGTTTTGTTTTTAAATCCAAACAGATAACTGCCTTTGACTGGCAGGTTTATTTTATTTACATTCATTGTCACTACTGAGATATTTATATGTTAAGCCCAAAACCTTTGGAGTCATAGTTGACTCATTTCTGTCACAAGCACATATAATCTGTCAGCAGATCATATGGACTCCACCTTCAAAATCAATCCAGACTCCCAAGCACTTCTCACCACCTTTACTTGTCCAAGTTAAAGCCATCTTTACCTAGATTATTGCAGTGGCTGCCAAACTAGTCTTTATGCCTTTGTCCTTTTCCATCGGTCAGTTCCCAAAACTTCCAGAATAGTAACTCCTAAAACATAAATCTTCTCCCTCCTCTCAGAAAATCCTCCAAGGGATTTTACTCAGTGTAAAAGCCAGTCTTTACAGTGGCCTCCAACGCCTGGTGCTGCTCTGATCTCTTATCTTACTACTTTCCCGTTTTCTCTACCTTTGCCTCCTTGAGTATCTTCTAGTCTCAGAATATTTGCACTTTGTTTCTGTGCCATGAGTGCTCTTCCCCCATATATCCACACAGTTCATTCCCTTACCTCCTTCATTTTTTTTTTTGATCACCTTCTCAGTGAGGCCTTCCCTGACAATCTTTTTTTCATCCTTATCATATCCATTGTACTGTCCTTGTGCTTATCACTATATAATATGTTTTGTAATTTATTCCTTATTCTGGTTTATTATATTTGCCTCCACTAGGATAAAAGTTTCATGAGGACAGATAATTTTGTATGTTTTATTAACTGCTGTATCCCCAGTGCCTGAAATAGTGCCTGGAGTTTAGTAGGCACTCTGTAATATGAATGGCATATGAATGAATTTGAATTTGGGCTTTTTCTACCATTTTACACTTTTTACTCTTTGTACTTTATTTCTCCTTTCTTTCCACACCCCCCACCCCCACCCCCCGCTTTTAATTGAGCTTTGTTGTTTTTGTTTTCTTTTTCTGCTTTCCCCCTTGTAGTTGTTTGGAAGCTATATTCCTCTATATACTTTTTTTGTTCTTATAATGGTTAACATTCTAATTTTACTATGATATTTAATTGAATCTAATCAGAATCTTAATCATGCAGAACAATATTTTTTACCTTTAAGTTGTCATTTTAGTGTGTCATCTCACTAACTCATGTTCAGTAATAAAACTAGCAGTTGTTACTATTTTCTGGTGGTTTTCTTTTTTTTTCTTCTGTTGTTTAAGTCAATTTAATATAGATTTTAATGGAGTATTTATCATATACTTAGCACTTAAAAGTTTATAGAAATAAGTTTATGATACTTTTTCCTGCCTGAGCATCTTGCTGGGAATATGCAGGAGGGACAGTTAGAAAACAGTATGAGAAGATATGTTAGTGTGAAATGAATATTATCTGGAAAGTAAGTATGGGCTACTGGAAAGGGGAAATACTACAGTTTTCCAGTATTAGGAGTACCTAGAATAATTTTGTGGAGGAGTGACTGGAAGATTTGGTGGTTTTTGAAAATGTATAGAGGAAAGGCACAAAATTACTGGTTCCTCTGTTGCTTTTATTAGTTCTTGTAGCAGTTTGATTTTGTTTATGAATTCCAAAATAGATACTGGATTATGTTTGTGAACTGGTCTTTTTCTCTGGGCATATGATATTGCATTGGATTCAGAGGTTTCACTTTTTCTTGATTAAGTTATGATTAAGGTCAGTAGGACATTGAGTCTCCGCTCCTTCGGTGGGTGGGGACTCAGAGAAAACGACATGGCAAAGAAGGAGTTTGAGTTTTAATGCTGGAGCCCCGGGAAGTAAATTTGCAGAGAAGCAGATACATGAGGAAAGAGAGAAGGCTCCATTAGACACGGCATAGGCCCCAGAAGAGAGATGAGCCGTTTGCCTGATAGTTTACACCTGACCTTGTAGAGAGGACAGAGCAGCTGAGCCTGGAGAAAGACGAGACTTATCCCAGCCTACAGATGATTTTGGAAGAAGCCAGGACCATGGAGCCTTAAGAGGAAGAGGCAACCTTAACCCTTGCAGACATCGGCAGCCATCTTGCTCCAACATCTTGTTCTATTCTTTCCTCCTCTCTTCATAATGTTGGGTATGGGGCCCCAGCTGTTTGCTGTTCTGATTGGTTGCCCCACCTGTCAATTCTCAGGGGCCAATAGTGAGGCCTTTTGAGGGTATCCGGGACTTTCCCTTGTTTTCCAAATGAGATTCAAATGGCCAGGGTCTCGCGAGATCCCTTAGGGGGTTTCCAGGTGGGGTCTCATGGCTATGTGGTTTGTTTGGCCATGTTGTCTGCTGGGCCAGCTGCCTGCCCCATCTCCTATACTAACCTGCCTCAACTCCCCCCTCAGAGAATTTACACCCTTATTCTTAAGGGGATGCTGAAGGGCAGTGTTCATTCTTCTGTAGCTACTTCTTGCTGGTTAGGGGGAGTAGGCCCTACTTGACAAGGTGTAAAATCCTCTGACTATTCTATTGTGGTTGAAGGAAGTTGGGTCTGGCACCCTGGTTGGAACTGTATGAAATCCCCACATGACTAATAAGAGATTGATTCTGTAAGAAATATACTTAATTAGAATTTTGTAGATACATGGCCCCACTAAAAGGATAAAGAAGATGGTGGTAGGTGGCCCAAAAATGGGGCCAGCCATGGCATACTGGACCACAAGAATAAGAAAGTCCAGGTGCCTTCAGAGGCTGCATCCTCCCAAAGTTGATGGGAAACAGCATTCTTCCTTGAGTTCTTTTATGCTGTTGGTTAACTCTAGGGAGAGATTGTGGTAGACCTGTTGGGTTTGGTATAAATTGCCAACCCCAGTTCCTACAGTGGTGGTTATACTTAGGACAGCTAGGAGAGGTATGAAGAGAGGCACTGCCCTAGACCTAAACTCACAAAGACAGTATAAATAACAAGACAGGCATATGGCAAGCATAATAAAGGCAGCACTTAAGAGAGCCATTCTTTTGTCTTATAGGGACATTCATTAATTACTCAGAAAACGAATTAAGTTTATCAGGACTTTTAACATGTTCAGTATCCCTCTGCATATGACCTAGAATAGAAAAGATACCATCATATTCATCAGGCATATAGGTACAGTATTTAATACTAGTTGATGCACATGTTCCTCTTTGAGCTGCAGTTGATAGATCTAAGCTCCAGTTTTGCAATACCATACATGTTATCTCTCCATGGGAGCCGGCCATAGTGCCAGTTATGTTGGTTTAAGTTTTATTCACATTACTCTGGTAATTATCATTCCACTTGGTATGTATGTCCTTCATACAGCCAGCATGCTGTAGCACAGTTGATCCTAGAGAGACTCTAGGAAGGTAGGCTCCAGTGTTTTCACCGGCCTGGTACATAGTGTCCTTTGTCACTATGAAACTGCCAGTCTGGAGGCGATGTCCATTGTACATCAGGTCGTGTTGAGCCATTGTCTGCTGCTGGAGTCCAAAACTGCGACATACTCTCCATCCACTTGAGGAGCATGTTCAGAGTTGTGGTAGATGCTTTTATTGTTTTAGGGGTCTCAGTGACCAACCAAGCCAATAACTCAAATGGAGAGGCACCCTGCAGTATAGTGAAGGCTTGGTTTGAATGCATGAGAGAGTCTGACAATACTGAAGTCTATCTCTTTTGATTCCTATATACTTCCTAAATACTTCCAATGCAATGTATAACATTAAATGAACTTAACTATTTTAGTACTTTGCTTTTTAATTCTGCACCTCTATCATGATGGCACTAATAGGTATTTTACTTTAGCAGTACAGGAAAACTACTTTTTCCATTATTTAAGATTATCTTTCCTTACCACCACTTTAATATGCAGATTGAGGTGACCTCTGACAGGTTTTCCTGTTATGAAGTTACTTTTTGTTATTATTATCAATTTAGGTTTCTAATTAATAATGGCTTCCTGGAATTAGCCATTTAAATCCTTCAGTTTAGAAGATGCTTTTACAAACTTATAACTAACTAGAAGTTACTTTACCTTTAAATAAGCTTATTACAGTTAGCAACCAATGAAATTTACTTTATCTTACTTTTATTAAACATGAACTTAAACTTTCATCACCTTAAAGATTTAATACATGTAATGCTAATTAATTTAATTGGTATCCTGTAAAACTAGGGAGATAACATCCAAGCTAAACAGAATTGAAACCCTTATAGTTTATGTAAGGAATATTCTTTTTCCTTTCCTTACAGGAGGCGAAAACCTCTTTAATAAAATTCTAAAACTGTGAGTAATCTTAAAAGCATACTGACTGTTAGGTTCTGGAATATATTATAATTGTTTAATTTGTTTTAATCATAATTTAGGAAAGATCTTTCCATGGTTTTCAAGGACTTTTCCTTTGCTTGTTAAAATTTGGTAATAGGATGATTAACCACTCTTATTTTAAGGCTGTTAAAAGGTTTAAATTGGGGAATTACAGGGCAAACTGATTCTTAATTCCCCAGCCTATAAGATAGAGTTTTAATCTGCCATACCTAGCCCCTCCCTCATAGCTCCTGCAAAGAGAATGTCCTGGGGGCTGGGTATTTCAAAGAACTTAGGAAAATCTTTTTCCCTTTCCCAGTCATTTGTATATTCAGATTTCTATGTGACCTTTCCATCCTGCTTAGATTAATTTGGGCTTCAGGCATATTCTTGCACATATATAAGTACATGTTTAATTTTTAACAGTTTGAATAGAGCTCTTTTAAGAATTTTCATTTATTAATTTGATATTACCATCCTGATGTATGAAGATATACACTGAACAAATAGATTTAGAGAGTTACTTATAATTTTCATTCCCTTACAAAATAAGTTTAACTGTAAAATAACATTATAGTCAGAAGATCTCTTTGAAGGCTATTTCTAATTACTCTAATTTGCGCTGTTACCATGCAGTTTTGCACAAGAACTTCGTTCCTTTTAATTATTGGCTTATAACCAAATTGTTCCCAATGCTTTAAAATACAATTTACATTTTCTTTTTACTTCAGAGCTTTGCTTATTTCCCATTTTGACTTTGACAGACCTTGGATGAGCAAGACTAATTCCAATATATACTCACTGAGGTCATTGAAGTCTCAGGGAAACCTGGTTTTTCTCATGACTTGCTGCTTTTAGGAACATCAACACCCAAGGTGGGAGGCTCCCCACTCCCCAGTCCTCGGACGTAACAGGACTCTGGCGATTGCCGGACTGGAAGAGTGGACGTCCAACCCAGAGGGTCAAGAATTCCACTAGGCAGCAATCTAGTCCACAGCTGGAGTCATGAGAGAAAGCAGGGTCATTAATACCAGTGGAAGGACAGGAGACAGGGATGTCTTAAAATTTGCCTTCTCCTGAACTATGCAGGACAGAAGTTGTCATGAAATAACCATAAGCAATGGCAAAGTCAGTTTATAATTATCATCACAATAGCAAGCACAAGCAAGGGTATGGTTAGACCTTAAGTAACCGTAAATAAAGATAAATTAATCTTAAGTTTACCATTATTATAGCAAGTCTAGGCTAAATCCACCCAGTTATAGCAATTTTGGATATTATCCTTCTGCTGTTTTATAATATAAAGGCTACTATATAATGAACTCTTAGTTACAGTTTCTAGTAAGTTTTTACTTTAAAAACAAATTGGGCACTTTTGTTTATTAACTAAGCAACTAAAACTATTTTATTACTAACAGTAATGTTGCTAAGTTTTTCTCTTCTTCCAGCAGTTGAACTAATTCCACATAATTTCTTTTTGTACATCAAATTCACTTGAAGACAGTATTGACATTTTATTTATTTATTTATTTAATGTTTTGGATTTATTCCCTCCCCCCATTGTTTTTACACTTGCTGTCTGCTCTGTGTGTTCTTCTGTGTCTGCTTGTCTTCTCTGTAGGTGGCACTGGGAACCGATCCTGGGACCTTCTGGAGTGGAGAGAGGTGCTCAGTCTCTTGCGCCACCTCAGCTCCCTGGTCTGCTGTGTCTCTTATTGTCTCTCTTCTGTATCTCTTTTTGTTGCATCAGCTTGCTGCGCCAGCACTCCGCGTGGGCCAGCACTCCGCGTGGGCCAGCACTCCTGCGTGGGCTGGCGCTCCTGTGTGGGTCGGCACCCCTGCATGGGCCGGCACTCCGCGTGGGCCAGGACTCCATGCGGGCCAGCACTCCACGTGTACCAGCTCTCCGCTCAGGCCAGCTCGCCATGCAGGCCAGCTTGCTTTTTCACCCGAAGGCTGAGTAAGGAACGAACCTCCCGGCACAGCCCAAGGTGAGAGTTTTGGGGCTTGGGGCCTTGCTAATCGCTTTAATTAAAACTCACCGGTCCTCGGCAGGGGTCAGGGAACGCCACTTGCCTTTCTGTCTCCTGGCCTGGCTTGCCAAATAATGTTACTGGATGGCTTTGGTTTCTGGGCTTCTAAGTTCTTGGCTTATGCCATATAAAAGAATGTAAAGACACTCCATTGGGTAGGCAAGGGAGTAAAGAGTTTATTAAGAAACAAGAAAATGAGAAAAGTACACTGTCCATACCAAGGCATGGTCCTTGGGTGTACTGCAGGGTGAGCTGTGGGCGTGGCACCCCAGGTCAGGCCTTTCCTCATCCCCTTTCATAATGTTGGGGCCGGGGCCCCAGCTGTTTGCTGTTCTGATTGGTTGCCCTACATGTCAGTTCTCAGGGGCCAATGTTGAGGCATTTTGAGGGTATCTGGGACTTGCCCTCCTATTCCAAATGAGATTCTCGTGGCTGGGGTCTCGCGAGATCCCTCAGGAGGTTTCTGGGTGGAGTCTCATGGCTATGTTATCTGCCAGGCCAGTCGCCTTCCCCCTTTCACTATACTAACTTGTCTCGAAAGATTGGCTCTGCTTGGGTTAGATTTTCATACATGCCTCAATTACTGTATACAAAGGTGATGAATCATTAGATTGGTGGGCAGTAACAGGTGCACAAGGCAGGGAAGGTACATTTTCCAAAAGGGGATTCCATATCTACTGTGAGCAGTAGACGTATGATTAAACTTCCCCATGTCATCTATTGTTATGCTGAACTGGTAACATTATTTATCTAAATGTAGAATCTAATTTATACTCTTAATGGCTAACATTTATTGACCATTTACTGTATATTATCTCATTTAATTCTCATAACAGCCCTAGAAAGTAAGTCCTAATATCTACACTACAGATGAGGAGGCTGAGGCACAGAAAGGTTAAATTATCTAATGCCCCATAGCTAATTATCTAATGTCCCATAGTGATTAGAGGTAGAATTTTACCCAGCAGTTTGGCTGTATACTCTATTCTCTTAGTCACTATGTTGTATGACCTCTCAGCAATTATCCATATAATGTCCATATAACAGAAGAAGGATAAAATATTACCTAAATTATTATATGTTTTTCAGAATTCTTTCAGTTGCAGAAGTAAACCCAGCCCAAACTGGCGTAAACAAAAGAAATTTAGTGATTCATTTAAATGATGTAGTTGAGGGCTTTGAGAATAACTGTGTCCCAAGAGTTCAAATAACATTATCAGAAATTTATTTTTCCTATCTCAGATCTGCTTTCCTCTGCTTGGCTTTATTTTCAGAAAAGTTTTTTTCCCGCTTAGTGGCAAAGGTACCCATCAGCTACTCCAGGTTTAAGAGGTGCTTTCATTTTCAGTAAAAAGAGATTGATCCTTTCTCAAAGAGTGGCTCTGCTTGGGTTAGATTTTCATACATGCCTCAATTACTGTATACAAAGGTGATGAGTCATCAAATTGGTGGAGTAGTGACAGGCCCACAAGGCAGGGAAGGTGCATTTCCCAAAAGGGGAAAAAAGCTGGACTGAATAAAAAAATAACATGTTCTCCATGCTCTGGTCCTGGTATATTAATCTGAGATAGGAGTGAGAGACCAGTTGAGAATCAATGTGAGAAATAAAAAAAATTGCTGATACAGTTCTTGAACAAATATTTAATTTGTACTACTATGCACTCATGGGAATATGCCATGCACACATATACAGTGTGAAGGCTGAAAATAGTTGGTAACCATTTTTAACAGTATAGTTGGAACTCTTGCTCTTTGTTCAGGGTGCTTTTCACAGGATAAGATTATTCTGCTCTTAACAGAGAGATTTATGGGAAGATGGTGATGAATTAACAGACAGAGCTAAATGCTGTCACAAAAACAATGGAGAAAGAGCCAAAAGTTGTCTGAGGGACCTGCTTTGAGGGTCTGCAGATGAGAACAGTGCTACACAACTTCCAGGAGGTTGAGGGATAGACAGACAAGCCGAAACAAAAAAAGTGAGTTACCAAGTCCCTGTGGTCACTGGGAAGGACTCCCCTCCCCCACCCCCAAGGTAAAACCCCTGGTTCACTGCAGACAACTGATAGGGGAGCAGACATCTTCCTCCCTGTCATCTGTTTCAAGGGAAAAGGGAGGGGAGGTAGGGGTGCTTTTTTTCAGTGAATTTGGCCAGCAGAGCCCGCTTTGAATCTCCGATCTGGACATTCAACACAGGAACACAGTAAAGCTGAGACTAAAACACTTCCATGGAAAAGTGTGCTTAATCAATGCAAAGAATTGAAGGAAAATATGACTAAAGAGATAAAGGATATTAAGAAGCATACAGAACAATTTGAGAGCCTACAAAGAAAAGTAACAGACCTTATGGGAATGAAAAACATGAAGGATGAGATTAAAAATACATTAGAGGGAAGCAGATGTGGCTCTAGCGATTGAGCTTCTGCCTACCACATAGGCGGTCCCAGGTTCAGTTCCCAGTTCCTCCTAGAGAAGAAGAGCAAGGCAGTGAGCTGACGTGACGGGCAGGCACGGTGAGCTGATGCAACAAGATGACACCAACAAGGAAAAACAAAAGAGGAAAGACAGTGAGACACACCATAGCAGGGAGCTGAGGTGGCTCAAGTGATTGAGCGCCTCTCTCCCACATGGGAGGTCCTAGGTTTGGTTCCTGGTGCCTCCTAAAGAAAAGAAAAGCAGACACAGAGAGCGCACAGCAAATGGACACAGAGAGCAGACAGCAAGTACAAGCAACAAGGGGTGTGGGATAAATTTTTTTAAAAAGTAAAGAATAACTTTAAACAAACAAAATACATTAGAGTCACATAAGAGCAGATTTGAATTGCTTGAAGACAGAATTAGTGATTTCGAAGACAGAACATCTGAACTGGAAAAGACAGAACAGAAAGAGAAGAGAATGCAAAAAATGGAACAGTCTCAGGGAATTTAATGACAACATGAAATGCACAGACATTCGCCTTATTGGTATCCCAGAAGGAGAAGAGAATGGAAAAGGGGCAGAAAGAATATTTGAGGAAATAATGACCAAAACCTTCCTAACCCTTATGAAAGACATAAATATCAATATCCAAGAAGGACAATGCATCCTAAATAGAATAAATCTGAATAGACCTACCCTGAGACACCTACTATTCAGAATGACAAATATCAGAGATAAAGAGAGAATTCTGAAAGCAGCAAGAGAAAAGCAAAGCATCACATACAAAGGAAACTCGATAAGATTAAGTGCCGACCTCTCATCAGAAACCATGAGGGAGAGAAGAAAGTGGTGATGTATTTAAGGTACTGAAAGAAAAACTGCCAGCCAAGATTATGAATCCAGCAAAGCTGTCCTTCAAAAATGAGGGTGAATTCAAAGTCTTCACAGACAAACAAAAACTGATAAAATATGTTACCAAAAGACTAGATTCGCAAGAGATACTAAAGGGAGTGCTGCAGCCTGAAAGGAAGAGACAAGGGTGAGAGATTTGGAGAAGAGTTTAGAAATGAAGATTATTAGGAATGGTAAACTAAAGGATAAGAAGACAGGCAATAGAATGATATGGCAACAGAGCTGAAGGACAAAATGGTTGAAGTAAGTAATGCCTTTATAGTAATAACACTAAATGTTAATAGATTGAACTCCCCAACCAAAAGACGTAGACTGATAGAATGGATAAAAAAATATGAGCCGTCTATATGTTGTCTACAAGAGACCCACCTCACACATAAGGATACAACCAGTTTAAAAGTGAAAGGTTGGAACAAGGTATTCTATGCAAATAGTAACAGTTTTTCTATCTCATAAAATTAGGAGTTGGCAAATTATCTGCTGTAATTCATTCCAATAAGATGTGAAGAATTCCCAAATAGGAATTTGATTATCTAGAAAGAATTGTGGCCTAAATGGAAATTAAACAACTAAACCAATAATTAATTTCATTCTTAGAGATTATTATGTCCAGTAGTTAGAGCTGTAATATAAAAATTAGAATCGTGTTATAATTTATTTTTATGATATTTGAATTATTATTTATATTTATAAATGTTGCTCTGCTATTTTTTATAATTGATTATATTAAATCTAACCTGGCTTTGCAAAAAAAGTAGCACAGTTACAAAGAAATTATTAAAAATTTGAAATAATATTGTGTCATTGATATAAGGAAAATGAAAGCACTTTGTAAATTGCTGTGTAATTTAGTTTCAGTAATTTGTTTTGTCGTTGATGCTGGAGACTCACCACTGAATTCTTCATTTACTCCAATTTTCTTAATTGATTTTTTACTTAGGATAAAATCCCTGTAACTCCTGATGAAGCCTGTAAACTCTTTCGCAGAATAATATTTTCAGTACAGAAAATAAAATACATAAGATTTCAAAGGAAACCAGATATGTGAACTACAGTCATCAAAGTATTTTTAAAGATAAAAATGTTTTTTTTAACATATTAATTAACGAGATTGTTGGGGATTGAATTTTGTACCCCAGAAAAACATGTCCTTAATGTTATTCCATTCCTGTGAGTATGGACCCATTATAAATAGGATCTCTTGAAGATGTAAATTCAGTTAAGCTGTGGCCCAACTGAATCAAATTGGGATTTAATCTGGATTACAGGAATCCTTTATAAATAGAATAAAATTCAGCCATAGAGAGGGGAAGCCACAAGGAGCAGCCAGAAGCTGGAAGTCAGTGGAACCTGGAAAAGAAAGGAGAAGGCGCCATGTGCATGGTCACGTGACTGAAGCAAGGGACCTCAAGATTGCTGGCCAACCAGAAGAAACCGACCCCAGAGGAAGCAAGCCTTGTAGCCTCTCAAAACATGAGCTAATCAATTTGTACTGTTCTATGGTATTTTTTTTTTTTAGCAGTTAGGAAATTAATGCACAAAATCTAGCAGCAGGTCTAATAAATATCATCATTTTGCGATAGCAATCAATGTAACGTACATTTTGAGAGACTTGCAACTGCAGGAATCCATCCTGCAGTCTAGTGGGGGTCTGTCCAGCAGAGCCCGCAACGGTGCAATGAAATTACTCTTAACAATTGAGAGAGATTGGTGTAGGGGAGCAGGCAGGTATAGGGGTTGCAAATCACATCATAAGAATTCCAGACTAATAATGGGGAAGCAACATTACAGAAGCATTAAGTGATAAACATAGGAGATAGGGTGGGAGATAAGGGAGATAAGATAAGCAGGAAAGTTCCTGTTTATGGCAGGAACTGATAAGGTGAATTCTGTGTGGGCAGAGAAACTGGCCTCCAAGCTATTTCTTAGATGTAAAGATTAGAGGGTTCCCACATGCAACAGCTATAATGTGATTTGAAAATATTTGTGATTGTTAATGATAACAGACTCATAGGTACTGCCAATCCCAACTGTAATTTTTGTGTGTGTGTGTGCCTAGGTTCATAATTTAAGGAAATACTAAATTTCAGTTAAAAGTTAATGAAAATCTTCAGTTAGACGATACTTTGAAGTATCTCAGGTAGATACCTCAGGTAAAGAACTCTTTGCTTAGGCTCTGTTAGGCTCTCCAACTTTCTGGTAACAAAGAGGTCCCATTCTGCACTTGCTAGTTCCCATTCCCAAGGCCCAGATCCCTGTCCCTGAACCTGAACCCTAGTCTTAGTACTTACTTTATAGTTTCTTTAATTAGACTTCCTAGATGCAGTGTTTGGGTTTCTGAGAAACACCCATTTGGACTGTCTATCATTGTGCCCTCCCCACTTTTTGGGAGAGCCATCTATGTTTTCTTGAATCCCTTGATGCTCACTATTGAGCTCGATCCCCTTCCAGTCTGAATTTCTGGGGCTCATAACTTAACTGAGATATGTCCTTCCATCTTTTGTTGCTAATAAGTATATATATTACTCAGGTCATGGCCCATCTCCTCAATTCTTGTCTTCCCAGGTAATGATCAGCTTCATTCTAAATTACTCACTTTCCATAGGAATTTGGAAAAATAGTTTTCAGTAGAAACTGACAAAACATGACTAAGACTGGATACTAAATTTTATAAAGAGGGAAAAAAAAATGCTCATGGAACTATGGAATTGGATGCTCTTGAGAAGAGTGCAATGGAGTGATAACCAAACTCGTGAAGGAAATACCCAAACGATTTCAGGAAGCACAGTAACTGAACATGTAGTCTCAAGTGTCCATTCATTCCAGGAAGATATGGCAGTAGTGTGAATGACACTGAAATTTGCTAGGATAGGCTCATCCCTTGACTGGAAATATGTCTTTTTTCAAAACAATCTAATATAAATTTAAGTAATGAATCATGTATATATTGTTATATTCTTGTTTAGAGCCAACAGTGATTCAGTAGGGAAGAAAGCATGTAAGTTAGAACAAAAAGAATAAGAAATAGAGAGATCTGCCAGATTGTGCTACAGATTTTTTAGTAAAAAAGAGAATAAGGATGTTGCTTTCCTAAACAGATTTTATAACTGGCATAAAAATAAGAGTTGTGTTGAAAGATTTTAGCTATCCTGAAATCTGCTGGAGATACCCACACACACACACACACACACACACACACACACACACACACACTAAGTTTCTTGGAAGAAACAGCAATGAATGGAAAGATTCCGTTGAGTGTGAATTCTGAACAAGGAGAAAGGTGAATTGGAAAGCCTGAAATGTTGTAGGAAAAGTAGCTATTTTTCAGATTTTTTTCCCCAAATGAATAAGATGTTGAATATAATTGTGACACTGAAGTTTTGTGAGAAAATCCTGTCTTTAAAGCTAATCCATACCTGTGAGTGTGAACCTATTGCAGGTGAGAACTTTTGATTAGATTACTTCAGTAAGGTATGGCCCAGGGTGGATTTTACTCCTCCTCTTGGAGAAAACTGAGAGAGAAATAAGAGCAGAGAGAAACCCTCAGAAGCTGAGAAAGGAAGCCACAGAAACCAGGAAACTGTATGCAAGGAGACCTGAAGGAAAAGGGAGATGCTGCCATGTTCCTTCCCATTTGACAAAGGAGTCCAGGATTACCTACAGCTGGTCTTTGAGAAGAGAGAATTGCCTGATACCTTGATTTGGACATTTTCATTGCCTCAGAACTGTAAGCTTTTAAGCTAATAAATCCCATTTTAAAAGCCAACCCATTTCTGGTTTATTGCTTTTGGCAGCTTTTAGCAAACTAAAACAATAATCAAACTGATAACTTGGGTATTAGGAGGTATATTTTGAAAAATGTGGAATAAATACCTTAATCTTAAGATTCTATGTCCCAGAATCCACTACAGTGAAAGCAGCTGAAGCAAATCAAAGTTCTACAAAACCTAAGTACTGTGAATTAAATTTCAAATAATTTTATTTGAGGAATTATGTAGGTAACATAAGGCTATATAGGAAACAGACTTTAAATTAAAAAAAAAATATTGTGGTAACATATATAAACATAAAATTTGCCATTTTTTAAGTGTGTAATACAATGGCATTAATTACATTGCGAAAACTTTTATTACCCTAAACTAAAGCTAAGTACCTATTAATTAATAACTCTCCATTCCTCCCTCCCCCCAGTCCCTCGTAACCACTATTCTGCTTTCTGTCTCTATGAGTTTGTTTATTCTAAGTATTTTATTTTTTTCCCAAAGATTTATTTATTTATTTATTTATTTA
>JAQZBX010055015.1:0-18515 GCA_029593785.1 Cabassous unicinctus | reverse complement strand
CATTCTGAGTGGTTTGCACTCCCCTTACTTGTCCTTTCACTCAGTCATATTTTCTTAGGCTTCTCCCTATGAAAGGATATTCTCCCACAACTCCCATCACATGAAAAGCATCTCCTCCCTTAGGAGGAGACTACATGCTTCTCACATATGTATAAAGCCTTCCTTGATTCTGATTAGCCATCACATGCCCCACACCCCACCCAGGTAGGATTTACCAATTCTTATTTTATAAATCCAACCTTCATCCTGAACCTACTTCTATCATAGTTAGTACTGTTAGTACTGACCTAAATTTTTACACGTATATATTTCTAATAAACCATAAGATTCTTCTTAAAGTGAAGGGTCATGTTTAACAGATTTTATTATATGGAGTTTGTATGGAATCTGAAGCAAAGTGAATGATAAATGTTTGCTGGGTAAATTAATGCATTTTAGTTGCCCTATTTCCCACAGCCAGACTCTCTCTTGAGTCTTTCTGCATAGAAGATATGCTACTTTGCTTTTGTGACACTTCAACTTTACTCAGTACTCAAGCCACCTGTCTATTGAAAGCATTGGAATGGGCTGAATATCCATAATCTTGTCCTATCTCAATTTGAAGAGATCCAATATAAGACTGATGTTTCTTCTGGTCTACTCCACTTTCCAGATGTGTTGTTCCTCCATGTCTATCCTGCTTTTTGGTGAAAGCACAAGACCAATCGTTTTAGAGTTCTCAGTATCTGCTCATGTATTTTAAAGTTTCCCATGTGAGCAGCAAAAGGCTTGATTTGATGTATAAGCAGCTGTCCTCTCCAGTGCACAATCTGATTAATGCTGTCCCATCCCTCAACTTGCTTACCTTGAAAGCATCAATAAAATGCAATCACATCTCTCTAAGGACACTGACAAAGAAACCACAATGTTAATAAAGACAATGAAGACTGATCCTCTGGAAAACATTTTACACTTTCTCAATAAAATCAAACCCAATAATTCATTTTAGTGATATTGTATGTATTAGTCAGTTGATGCAAAATACCAGAAATCTGTTGATCTTTATAAAGGGTATTTATTTGGGGTAGAAGGCCACAGTTACCAGGCCATAAATCATAAGTTTCTTTCCTCACCAAAGTCCATTGCCACGTGTTGGAGCAAGACAGCTGATGTTTACCAGGGTTCAGGCTTCTTGGGTTCCTCTCTTCCTGGGGCTTGCCTCTCTCTGGGTTCAGTCTTGCTTTGTGCCACAAGGCCAGCTGTAGCTTATCAGGCAAATGGCTTTCTTCTCTTCCCAGGGCCTTCTCTCTTTCCTCATGACCAAGCTTCTCTATATGCTACTTCCTGGGGCACCAGCTCAAGATTCCACATAACAATTCCAATTCAAAATGCTCCAACACTGTCTTTTACGATGTCTTTTATCTTTGAGACCCCACCCACCAAGGGGTGGGACTCGATGCCCTGTTGATGTGGTCCAGTCAATGCCCTAATAATAACTCAATCTTGCCCAGATTAACAGACCAGTTTACAAGCATAATTCAATATCTATTTTTGGAATTCATAACTATATTAAACTGCCAACCTGCTATATTGTACTTACACTCTTCCTCCATTTGAGATTGCAGAAAGTCCAGAGTTCAAAGGCTTGCAATGACATACAGCTTGAGTTGTAAAACTCTATGGTAATTCTCGTAAGTAATTTTTTAAAGAAGACTGATATCACATTGCATTGAGTACTCCACGATGTTGTTTGTATCTATCTCTGTATCTCTTTCTGTAAATATCTATGCAACCATTTATGTATCCATGTATCTATATATCTATCATCTGTCCTCTGTGTATCTAAGTTTCCATATCTATATATCTATATCTATCTATCTATCTATCTATCTCTCATCTCTCATCTCTATGTATTTCCTGTAAGAGATCATTTAAATTCAAAATATCAATCAATTATACTAATTAGTTGCAAGACACTACCTTGCACTTAGGAATAGCTACAGAAAACTACCTCATCCACATAATTGAGGGAAAAATCCCTAAAATCCAAATAGTTTAAATTTCTTGTACAAAATTTCATGTTACATTAATGACAAAACAAGTCCAGCAGTGATAGAAAACCATAAGGCTGCTACCTCAATAAATTTTATAAACCCTTTCAAGACAAAAGTTCACTCAAGTAATGCTAAATTCAACTGAAGTCTTACTACCAGGGCTATGTAAATGTGTTGGTATTTTCCACATCTTCAGAAAGCACATTATATAGCATTTTCTTAGCTTTGTGTTTTTGTGTCAAACCTGGCCCTGACCTAACAGGCAACTTAGCTTCAGAACAAGGTTTTTTAAAGACTCATATTTCTCACAGGAGCAAACCCTGAAGAAGCTGTTTTAGTCATAATGAGATTTGGGAAAGAGAGGGATCTGGAAGTGGGCAGGATCACTTCATGGCAAGCTCATGTTTATTCACAATTAATAAATCTTTGGGGTAACCTGTGTCCCCAGTAGTCAATTTGCAGATGAAGTAACTAACTTCATGGAATCAACCAGGGAGAATGGATATACATATTTCCCTAATGTGGAGTATTCCTCATTTGATACAGCATCATTCTGAGACTTTCTACTTTGTAAAGGAAGCCATCAGACTTCCCAACATGAAAAATAAACAAACAACTTTTCTGTGTTGCCTCCATCCTCCTTCTCTCCAGTTATAAGAAAGAACATCTGTCTCATCCGCTTTAAAGCTAATCCTTCCATCTGTAACTTGGATTATCTGCATCATATAACTCCTTATAACTAGCAACATTTTTATTTCTTAGTGCAAAGAAATTTCATAGCAAAATCATCTGGAGCTATGTTTAGATTTACTGTCTTTTTTATAATCTTATTCTTCTCCTCCAAACCTTTATGTTGGATTACTCAAATATCAATATAGCATCCTCATCTCTTATCATGTTTTAATTTCTCCCTAAGTGAAACCATCTGCTAATCACTATGTTAATTATAAGTACATTCTTTGAGTGAGGGACAGATCCTCATATTCAACTTTCAAATGACATCTCCTCTTGAAGAATCACCACAAATGCATATTGTTTGAATCTAAGCCCTTGCTTTCACTATTATGTTTCTTCTAAAAGTGACTGGCATCATCATCAGCCAAATTTATGCAAGGTAGAAACTTAGACCCATCATAAATGTGACCATAAATAAGTTTATCATTTTTATCCTTCATAACAAGTCCCCAAAATTACAAATAACACCTAAATATTTCTCAAATATGCTCACACCTTAACTCTTCAATCTACAATGGTAGTTGCAAATTTTAAGCAGTAAGAAGATATCTTATGTTCTAATGCAGTTGTCTCATTAAATAAAGGGTAAAAGCATCAAAAATAAGTGTAGGAATTTGTACTTCTTATAAGAAGTATTAGGACTCAAACCCAAGACACCTCCTCTGAGTCTGGTGTTCTTTTCACTATATCAACACTAGTTGGCATGTTGAAATAAGGTAGACATTTTATAAGTCTAAATTCTATACTTCCTTCAATATCCAAGTTCTTACATTATCCCTATGTTGGTTTAGACTTCCTTGGATTTTCTCAGCTCTGAAGACATAACCTGTTTTTCCTTTCTATATTACCTGTGGCATTTTGTAATTATTTATGAGTTCTAAAAAGAGATATAGATTATGTTTGTAAACTGGCCAGTTCCTTTGGATATGATACCCTTTGATTTTATTATATTAAGTTATATTTACTTGATTAAATTAAGATTAAAGCTTTGATTCAGTCATGTCAATAGCATTTTGAATCCTGACACTCTTATTGGGCAGACACACAGAAAAAGACACAGTAGAGAAAGAGAGACAGCTCATTAGACACAGCAGAGTTACTGGGAAGAGAGATGAGTCTGATAGTCTACAATTGGCCTTAGGAAGAGAACAGAACAACTGAGCCAAGAAAGAAACAAGCCCCAAAGAAAGAGAAGAGCCTTATGCCAGGCTACAGATGAAATCAGAAGAAGCTGGGACCATGGAGACTTAAGAAGCAGAAGGAAGGTTGAAACATCACAGACATCAGCCACCATCTTGCTTCAACATGTGGCAAATGACTTTGGGTGAGAAAGTACCTCTTATGGTACCTTGAGTTGGACTTTTCAGACCCTTCTGAATGTAAGCTTCTACCCCAAAGAAATACCCTTTATAAAAGCCAAAAGAGTTCTGGTACTTGGCATCAGAACACCTTTGGCTGACTAATACATTGCCTAATATGAGATACAACAGAGAGGCTTGTGGTACTATTGATTGGGACTAAAAATCACATTGAAACATTTTTAAAAATTCCTTCATAAGTTTGGCATTTGAAATTTTTAATAAACATGTATTATAATAATTCATGTATTATCCTCAAATTATTACCTTTACTTTCTTCACAACATGCATCCAAGAGTAATCAGGAAATCTGTTATCAGGAACTCTCATGTCCAATTAATTTCTCAAAGTTTTGGTCTGACATTAGATGTGGGTAATCTAGTGTTCCTGGGGAAGGAAATTTACTCAGCTGCAGTCCCCTGCTCAGTGACAGGAGGGGCAGGTTTGATGAATGAATACATTATCCAAGGTCATACTTCTACAATACAAATCTATTTGACTACCCCAAGATTTCTGCTTTCCATTCTGTACTGTTCCAACTCCTTATCTGGCATATAGGACCCTTCATTACTTGACCAATTCAGTTTTCTGTCTTCTCATCTCAACTATAAATCTTTGGTCCAGCCATGCTATGTTTTATTTTGTTCCTTTAATATATTCATAATTTTTAATTTACTTCAGTTATAAAACATGCTAATCTCTCTACATATATGATACTTAAAACCTCTGCTTTATTTGACTTAAACTTTCACATCCTTCTGGTCTCTCTGGGACAACTTCTTTCTCTGCTTCCCAGAAGTCATAAGTGATGAGTCTGTCATTCCTTGACTTGTTTACACTTTAAGTGAAATGATGAACACACTTGTACCTACAAGATCTTTCTCATCTCACTAAAATGTTTCTTTATTTTGATGTATATTTGAACCCACAATTTTTTAGTCCATACAAACAAGTGCTTGTTATCATGCAAGAAAGTAGAATGTAGACTCATATAATCACACAAAATTTCCCAAAATCAATATGCAAAAGTTCTTCATTTTCAGAAAAGCAATGCACATGAAAAGACTAATTAGAATGAAATCATGAGAAAGGATTATCAGTGTTTAATAATAGTGAAAGATCTTTGATTTAGATTTTATCCATAAAATCAAAATAAAAATGAAGAGAAAATGTTGTATATATTAAAATATAGGTTATAATAAAAATAATGAATATTATTAAATGTGTTTTCAAGATACAAAATTTTCTAGAGCTGTAATTCACCTCAGGAAATAGAATTCGTAGTTAGGATTTTAGAGCAGGTTCATTGATTCAACTATATATTCAACTATACAATTAGAGAGTGAGGCTCCCTCCAACTGCTAGGTTCACCATTTTTAATGTGTGACTTTAGTTCTCATGGTTTTTTTGCCCACCTACCCATCTCTTCCAAATTCTAAACAGATGGAATATAGGGTGAAATAAGTCTTTTGCTTCATGATAGTTTGCTCAACATGCAGCCATTCTAACTACATCTAGCTCTGAAACTTTGGAAAGAATTAAGCTATTTGTACATCTACAGCTATTGGGAGGCTGCAAGACTGTACAATGGCATTGTTAGTAAATTGAAAATGGACAGTGCAGATGGCCTTGTGAATGCCTTGAATGTTTTCATGTTCATATTAACCTTGTAAAGTGTTTAGCATTTAAAAGGGATCTCATATTTGCTACTTAAATAATATATTCTGAAGAGAAGACATTGAAGCATGGATTGAGGAAACATTTCACCATATGCTGCTTCTGGGTCATAGCAATGTCAGGACTAGGTGCATATATTCCATATTATTTTTAGAAAGTTAAAAATTAAGTAAGTAACTAATTAAAAGGAAAGGGAATGAAAAGGCCAACATATCATCCTGCTGTAAGATTTTCTTCACAGTATCACTTTTAGGAAAAATTTGAAAATCATGTATAATTTATATACAGAATATTCCTTAGAACTTTCTTAAGAGCCCCTTTAAACTCTTTGTTCCTCAGAGTATAAATAAGAGGGTTTAGCATAGGGGTCACCAAAGTGTAGAATAGGTAAGTAAACTTTCCCTAGTCTTTGTATTTACTCTTGGCTGTCTGCAGATATATGAAGATGACGGTTCCAAAGAAGATGATGACCACCAACAGGTGGGAAATGCAGTTCACAAATGCTTTGTTTCTCCAGGTGGTTGACTTGATCAACATTGCCTGGGCAATGTAGCCATGAGAGACCAGGATGAATGAGACAGGCACTACAAGGAAGAGGACACCAGCCACAAAAAGCTCAACCTCATTGAAAGTGGTGTCCATGCAAGCCAACTTGATGAACACAAGGATCTCACAGATGAAATGGTCCACTTGGTGATGACCACAGAAGGGCAGCTGAAGAGTGAGAGTAGGCTGTACCAGACAGTGGCCACCCCACTAAGCTATGTCACAGAGGCCAGGATCATGCAGAGATGGGGATGCATAAAGACACTGTAATAGAGGAGACAGCAGACAGCAACATATTGATCATACGACATAACTGTGAGCAAAACACACTCAGTGGAAGCCAGTGCATGGAAGACATCGAGTTAAACAATGCAACCACCATAGGTAATGGCTTTAATGGGATCCCACAAGTTTACCAGGAACTGCGGAATCATGCTGCTGGTGACACATAGTTCCAGGAAGGAGAGATGAGAAAATAAGAAATACACTGGCATGTTAAGTTTGGGTTCCAGACGAGATATCAGTATGATGGTAGTATTACGCAAAGTGGTTAGTAAATACAAGATCAAGATGATTATAAATAGAGTGTTCTGTAACTGAGGATGATCAGAAAAACCCAACAGGATGAAACCTTTCAGGCTGCTTTCATTGGTACTCCTCACCATCCCCATTTGCACAGAAATTTCCAGAATGCTGAGGCATAGCTGAGAAAGATGGCATAGTATTCAAGGTCAAGTGAGTGACAATGCCACCTCTCACAAACGTGTCCTATGTTAAATTGCTATACGTTTATGTCCTTAGAGCTAGTAACTTACATGTACCCATATTCTGAATGTGTGCATTCTAACCATTTCACTTCTAGTTGTCTTCTAATTTTCTTCAAAATAGAGAAAAATGGGCATATTAACAAATGCCATTATCTGCTATAGGAAACACTTCAGACATTGCTTCTTTCCAATGCCATCAAGTTTACCCCTTTATGTTAACATATCTTTCTAGTTACAGAAAGGAGGAAATTCAGATAATTCCAACTAAAGACAGAAAACTGAATTTTTAAGAAATTTTCTATTATGGAAAAATGTCTCTTATCAAGAATTGTAGAAATTATTACTAAGATTACATTGTTGAAATAAATTAGATGTGATTATCATTAACTAAAAAACAACTCCTGAGAGTTTATATGGTCTGCTCAAAGGCATCTGTTTACTGAGAAAGGCAAAGCTTAGACGCATTTCATCTGAATCCATGGCAAAGTTGATTTTGAGTCTACTCACTATCTATGTTTCATCTTCCTTCCACCAGTTTTTGCTTTTCTTGGTTTTTGCCTGTTTCCTTTTTCAGGGACCAAAGATCTTTTCCATCATTCAAAGTGTGAATGCAAAATGTACTTCCTGGTAAAGGAAACAAGTAAAAGGATCTTTACTTCCAAATACAGAAACCATATCTGAGTTATGAAATGAAATTACCCAGTAAGCTATTAATTATGGAGGTACTATAGAAAGGCCAGTCCTTTCTTCCAATCTAATGTTACTAACGAGCCTTCCCTCAACCCTGAAGAAAAATAAAATAGTCCTTTAATATTATACACTCCTAAAAGCCTTTGTTTTTAGATATTTGATTTGACTAAGTTGTATGTCTGTTTCTTCACATTAGCAGGTGATTTCACATCATCCAAGCCCACTATGCTCTCTCAAAGATCCCTCTGGCACTCTACACAAGTTTTATCCATCATTTTATACCTCTTTTGGTTCCCCAAGAGAGTCTGAAACAGCTGAATTCAGCTCATAGATAGTTGATAACATTGTCTAATGAATGAAGTGATGCTTAAAAATATAGTGGGAAAAAATTTCTAATTATCCTGAAAGTAATTTCTGGTAAGGATAATTAATATTTAAATTATTTTCAATGCAATTCCAATTAGTTCATGTTGGAATGAAATTTCAAAATATATATTTTTTGAACTTCATCCATATATTTTCATTTAAATTACTTTGAAAATAATATTTTCATTATTTTGAATAACAGTGAACAAAAATATCTATAATATTAGAGACTCTCTTTATTTAAATAGATCTTCTGTGATAACTTCAGTCCTAGATATGATGTTTTCTTGATAAATCTTATTTTCTTCCCTCTGTCCTTTGTAGATCCCCATCATATCTCCATTTTATTAACTAAATTCATTTAAGCAATATAACAATGAAATAAGGAGGGCCAGTTCTTTTCAACCTCAAGAGACATGAATGGATCTCCAAGCATTAAATGAAAGTTAACTTTGCTAACTTCCCACTGTATTTCTACTATTACTTCTTGGTGGGCATGGTCTTATGAATATCTGAAATGATGCAGGGATAGTAATTGCCAGCACCTCATTCTTATTCATAGAACTCATCAGAAAAAGGCATATCATCATGTACTCTTCAAGGGTCCATAGTGATGTCTTAAGTAGAACTTAAGTAGAACTAGCAACACTGATAGAGAAATTCCTGTCATAGATCCATGGGACAGAAAATGTTTCTGCTTAAATTATTTAATGTTCAGCGAGATGACTTAGTAAAATTTCCTGAATTTATAACCCTAATCCATCAACTTGTGATCTCATCCTTACCCTCTGCAGAAATCTCTCAAATTTCTAATCCCCCATGAATTGTAACTGCCATAAGCACACATGGTTCTACCCTTATTAATAGTATTAATGTGATTAAGGGTCACTTATAAATGTGGCAACTTGTCATCAACTCCACCTCAATAGTGTAATTCCAAAAATAGAAACACCCTGCAATATACTCATTATTAACTTGTTCTCTTTTCCCCACAGTCTCCAAGTAGGAAGCATCAAGCATTTCATTTATATTCCAAAAATAAATATGGCCTTTAAAATTGATTTTCTTCTGGTAAATTTTATGCAAAAGTAATTATTACTAGTCAGCCCTTTGAAACTGCAAGTCAGCCCCTACCAAATGTCCTCTCGTTGTTGAGCCCCCAAGTATCTGGCTTTACATTCCATGCATATATATTTCCATCATGAACATATCCCCATTCATTATGAATCAATAAAGTCTTGAGAGTAAACATTCACAAGCAAACTCAAAGAGCAATAGGATTATCCAGACATTTTCCACAGGTCCATGGCAGAATATAAGGAGAGTAATTAATTCCATACATATATACCATTTAACTTAAACTTGTTTAATAATAACATTTTTCTGAATATATGAAATATCTTCATTACTCATTACAAATATCATATGTGACTGAAAGTAGAAAAGTTTGAAATGAATTCTAAAATACAATTTGTTTTTAAGGAGAAATAGATATCAGTTGAGTGAGTGCAATATTTCCATAACATCACTTTAAATCTAATATTTTTAACAAAAGAAAATGAAAAAGAAATATGTTTCTAAACAGTAACAGTCCTAAAACTGGAACACCCATAAGCCTATATCATATAGTCCATAGATTATGTGCCTGATACATTGAAATTTTATTTAAAAAACAAAACAAAACACTTGGATACAGAGAGCAAAACCCTCCTTTCTAAGCACCATCCTATGTATCACTTACCTTGGAAAAATAAAAAGTATACTGTTGGGAAGCAGGTGTGGCTCAATCGATAGAGCTCCTGTTTACCATATGGGAGGCCCCGGGTTCACTTCCCAGGGCCTCCTTGTGAGGGCAGGCCAGCCCGCCCACGCGGCAGGGTGGGCTGATACAGCAGGACCTCACAGTAGGAAGTGGGTGTGGCTCAATTGATAGAGCCCCTGTTTATCTTGTGGGAGACCCCGGGTTCGCTTCCTGGGGCCTCCTTGTGAGAGCAGGCCGGCCCGCGTGGCACGGTGGGCTGATGCAGCAGGACCTCACAGAAAGGGGGAGATAAGCAGACATGAAAAAAACACACAGCAAATGGACACAGCAAACACAAGCAGCAAGGGGGGGATAAATAAATAAATAAATCTTTAAATAAAAAAGTATACTGTAGCAGGCCACAGAACATCAAAAATCCTATTAGTGGAGTGTTTCTATATAGAAGATGGTTCCATTGCTGGGAAAATTAGCTCTGTTGCAAAGTGGCATGGCTGGGAGCCAGGAGGAGCTAGATATGATTCCAGAGGAAAGTTACCATTTATTTTGAGGAAAAGCTATTGGGAAAATTATATCAGAATGAAACTTGTACAGACTGCAATGGAAAGAAATAAAAAAATATTAAGAAGTTGACATTAAAATGTCAAATGACAAAATTACAACATATCTTAAATTTCACAGTTAGTAATTATTCTTTACATCAGAAGTTCACTTTGTAATACTATGAAAGGTAATTTCAAAGCTAAAGGAGTAATTATTTTTACTTTCATGATGGGAATTTATTAACTCACACACTTACAGTTGTGAGGCTGAGAAAAACATACAAATCAAATCATCATCAGGAGATGCTTTCTTCCTGATGACTGGCTACTGGATGATCTTAGACTCATCTGTCTCATGGCAAGACACATGGTGGCATCTGCTGGCAAAGCAGTAATTTTTTCAATTAATTTATAATCATTTCTTACACAATTCACACTGAAGACATCACTGATAAGGTTTCATGCATAGAATATAGCAAATGGTTTAAAGCAAGCATGCAGGTGATATAAGGTTTGTGTCATAGGCCAGGTTTTAATGAAAACATTGATTATTTGCAAAGTGGAGTTTTTGATGTTTATATTTTCTAACTAACCACTGGTAAAACTGAAATCAATAGCAAAAATCTAGTCAATACCAAAATTTTAATTAGAAAGTGTTAGAATACATCATTCAAAAGAAAAAGGAATATCAAAACATAAGAATAATCACAATTCTAAACTTCTCATTAAACAACATAAAACATGGAAAGAAGTAATTTAAAGAAGTTAGAAAAATACCACAAAATAAATCTTAGAATCAAAATGATTAAATATCAATTTAATTTTAATTAAAAATAAACAAAAGCAAGTGTGAATATTAACAAAAAATTCATAAATGAAAGATACAGGGAATGAATGTGGCTCAAGTTGAGTGCCAGCTTCCCACATACAAGGTCCTGGGTTCATTCCCTGGCCCCTGGTACCTAAGAAAAAAAAAGAAAAGGAAAAAGATACAGCAATGAAGAAAAGAGCCCAAAAGTACTTTGAAGATAATAATAAAAAAATTTAAAAATAGAGTAAATTTTGGAAATATTTAGATAACATTTTAACAGATTTTATTTCATAAAGAGATTTCCATATAAGACAAGGAATTAAAACATTATAATGTAATAAATTTTCATTTGTAGTCAGAAAGCTGTAAAATATCTTTACAAAACGCCAACATTAAAACTTTAAATTACACTAGAAGCTTTTTTGTAGATTGATTGATTTCCCTAATTATAAAAAAGCATCTTAGAATTAGGTTGTCTAATTAAGACCTAATGAATGATCCCAACAATTTCCCCTTCCACCAATAATACCTAAGGAGTCTCTTCAAAGGGCCAACATATCCCACACACACCAGGTCTTCCCAAATGTCTTGTATGTATTTCTTCTACCAGAGCAACTATTCTTCCTTTGGTGCCCATGCACACTAGGAGATGGGCCCTAAACCATGGCATAGCCCAAACTATTGGACTTCTTAATATGGACAACTTTTGGACCATTTCCCAGAACCAATCCAGAGGGACCCTGGGGCATCCCAGGGGCTAGGGTTTTCTAAATTCTTAGCAATACTGCTGTGTCCCCATAGTGACATATCACTTAGGGAACACTGATTCTTTCCACACTCAGAGAATGAGCTGCTCATAATAAACTGAGTACTGCCTGTACTTTGTCTTTAAATATCTACCTTGAAGTAGTTGCAAACTTCTAGCTCTTTTCATGTCTAACATTGTCCTGAGTGTATCATTAGCACTGATAAAAGATGCAGCTTCCCTTGTGCTGGACTTCATTCATAACTCCACACATCCACCTGGTGTTCGTCTGTCTTGTGGAACTGTTCTGACTGTGCTAATTTGTGAGTCTATCTCTAGCCCCTCTTCCCCAGTTTATTCCTCTTGGTTGTTTCCATTAGAAATCTGATGAATCAGCAACTTATGTAAACCCTATATTATGATTTGTCCTGTAGCACTGATTATTTTTTACTTTGAAAATAGTATATCAGTTTTTCACCACGTGCTTGCAGCTCATGGCTGCAAGCACTGCCATAGAGCTGAACCCATAAATTATTATTCTTCTTAAAATACTTTTTTAGAATACAAATGTTGCTATGAATCATTCATCCATCTAGCCTATTCTGCTACACTTTACTTTCCAAAAATTAACAACAAAACATAATTTAAAGTTTTCTTTTTTTAAATCCTAAACACCACTGTTTACCCAAACAAAACAGAGATAACTCAAGGGCAGGAGACAAATAAATCTTGGCAAATAATTAATTATGCCTTTTATATTTTATTGCACATAGAGAAAATATGATGTTAAAGCTATTAAAGAGAATCCAGATGGTGGATTTCAAATTAGTCATTTTATGTTGTCTTATGTTTATGACAGAATATATTTTCTTATAAAATAGAAGTTCTGCATTTGTTTCTGTTTATTGTGGTTTGTTTGTTTTTGATGTCCAATATCAAAACAACAAAAGTGGCATTTTCAACTATGGACTAAAGCAGATTTATTATTATTCTAGTAATGGAAGAACTTGTAATATTAATATAAAGGCAGGGGTCACCAGAGCATCTGAGGGGAGGGAGAGGGAAGAATAAGTATAACATGGGTCATTTTAGAGACATTGGAATTATTCAGCATGACATTGCAATGGTGGATACAGGCCACTATAAAATTGGTCAAAAACCTTTAAAATTGTGTGGAACAAAGTGTAAACCATAAGGTGAACTATAGACCATGGTTAGTAGCAATGCTTCAATATGCATTCATTAATTTTCACAAATATACCACCCTAATGAAAGATGTTTTTAATAGGGAAAAGTGTGGGAGGGGGAGGGGAGTAAGGTATGTTAGAATCCCCTACATTGAAAATATATTTCAATGTAACATTTATGTAATCTAAAGCATCTTTATAAAATAAAAAATAAAAAAAATCAGATTGCATTGAAAATATTTTTTAAACTTGAACCCAAATATCTTCTCAATAGGACAAGGAGATTAGGGAATGTAGCATGAGAAAAAACAGTATAATAATGCAGAAGAAAAATGATGACCATTTTAATTGTCTTTGGCAGTGTTTGTAACCCTGAGCTTGTCAGGAGATTGAGTTTGCAATTACAAAAAGGGGTAGAGGATATGGTAGGTTGTTTTGGGTGCCATAATTTAATCTCTATAAGGTGCTCAATTCCTGGGAAATTTTATAGTCAAAATGTAAGATCAATTATTTGAGCAGATAAAACATATCCAGGTTTCATTCTTTTTTATATTAGTAATATTTTCTCTAGATGTTGACAAGATGATTCATGAATGTATGTATGTGAAGAAAGCTTAGTGCTAGAAGATTTTTCTTACCTTTTGGAAGAATCTAAAATCTCAGTATTTAAAATCTCAGTATTTAAAATCTCAAAGTATTTAAACCTATACTTTGATGAACTTTCACAGAGGTGATGTTGGACATCCAAAAAATAAAAATAAAAAAATGAAGCAAACAGCAAAAGTGGCATTTTTAAATTTTATTTGATTTTAATTAATTTACATTTAAGTAGCCATGTGTAGCCAGTGACCTTATTGGACTACCTCGGGTTCAAGGATCCTTCATGTATGAGACCATTGGTGAACTGGCCATAGAAGGAGGGGTAGGGTGTGGGCTGGTGGAAGGGGAAGGGAATCTTCCAGGAAGAAAGAACAGCATGGGCAAAGGCACAGAGGCAGGAAAAGGGCATGTTGGGGGACCAGCAAGTGGGTGGGCAGAGTATGGGCTGGGTGGTGGAAACATGGTGGCTTACAGATAGCTGAGGCCAGGCCGAGTGTTGGCTGGAACTGGCAGGCAAGTCAAGGTCTGCAATGTAGACACTGAGGCTTTTGAATTGTAGGTAGGAGAATGACAGGATAAACATGATACAACAGGAAAGGATAATTTAAAATACACCATCTGGATTTCCTTTAGCACCTTTAACTTCATGGTTGCTCCATGTATGACAAAGCATCCAACCTGACCATCATGATTGTGCCACTTATCTCTTTTCTGCATACTTACATCCAACCAGTGAAACACATCTGGTCTCAGGAGTTACTTCTGTGTTCATGGCATCTCCAGCTTCCTGTATTCTGAGAGGAAATAAATTGACATTCCTAGGTCAGGGCCCCACTGTCACAGGAGTTATTGGAGAAGGAACAAGCTAGGCAACAAATATAAACTTTCAGGAAACAGAAGCAGTCTGGTTGTTGCAGAGTCCTGTTATTAATTTCCTGCACAAGTTGCATGTCAGTATATCTAGACACCCCTGGAACAGTGTGAGAGTATGTTAAAATCATCTTGTGTGAGATTGGTGCACAGGTAAAGTTGCCACTCAGTTATGAGGAAGAAGTAGCACAACATGGAATCCTGGATGGAAGCTATCTTTCTGGAGGCTGAATCTCTCTGAAACAGCTCCAAGAGGTATTGTTCTTGGGACATGTTGCCAGGGGTACAACATGGATATGCCTATTCTAAATAATAAAGAATCAAATGACTTTCAAGCTAGATGTTGGGGCTTGCTGGGAAATAATTTTGGACAAAGTGATCCCAGTTCTTTCACTCCTAAGAAAAAGAAATTGAGAATGAGAAACCCAGTAACACACCTTCTCGACAGGCATGGGATTTATGCAGGGGAGAAAAGAAAGAAAAAAAAAAAGGTTTGTTGATGGGGCATCATCACTTCCCAGACAGGTAAGAGAATTACTATGTTTCCTCTATGGGAAATATGTAGCTCATTAAATTGCCCATAATAGAGAATCCTGGGACATAGTCAGGGGAAAAAAAGAAACCTGCTGTCTTACAGTAAGATGTCAGTAACTTAGTCTAGCACATTCACAATCACTTGCAAATTAAATTCATTCTGATTACTCCATGATAATGTCTGCATGAGGCAGTAGAAAAAGAGTATCATTGAGTAGTCTATGGAGAAATAGCATCATGCATAAATCCCTTGAGTAACTGGTTCAGAGTATCAAGTTAGCTACTGATTGAATTTTAAGTGAGCAGCAAATGTCAGACATTCTTGTAATGTGTGCTGGTGTTGCTACTTTAAAATGACCATTTTACATTTCTGAGCTGACTTTAAATGAATAATTCTATTCCTATTCCTCTTTTCTTATATTAAATTACCTCAATTGTAAAAATCGAGTTATTTGAAATAGGGGAATCTCCATTCTCACATGGTTCTCTAATTATCCTTTCATACTTATCAACAATTTCTAAAATCTACATTTTAAGAAAAAAATTATTTTTGCTTTTCCATTTCTCAGTTTACTGGGAATTCAGAGACTTCTGTGACATTCTCAGTACAAGGGATAGCATTCCATTCTAACCATGTTCTGCTTTATTGTACGAACCTATTCTCTGACTCTTCTAATAACTTTTAAGAAAATTTACTCTCTGGACTTAAAATGGATCATATCACTTGTGGCAGTTTGATATTATTTATGGATTATAAAAGGAGATATTTGATTATGTTTGTAAACTGGTCTCTTCTTCTGGGTGTGATACCCTTTGATTTTATTAGATTCAGTTGAGATGCCTTTGATTAAATTATGTTAAGATTAGGCTTTTGATTCGACCACCATCATTAGGGAGACTCAGTTTTAGTCCCTGCCCCCTTTGTGGGCTATAAATGGACACTCAATCAAGGAGACACACAGAAGTGGATACACAGAGAAGATACACAGAGGAAGAGAGACAAATCCATAGACATAGCAGAGGCCCTGGAGAGAGATGAACCATTTGCCTGATAGTTTGCAACTGAAGAGATCAGAGCCCTGAGCAACTAAGAAGGCCCAGAAATAAATCAGCCTTAGGACGAAGGTGGACTCACAAAGCCTTAAGAGGAAAAGGAAGGTTGAACCCTGACAGACATCAACCTCCATCTTACTTCAACACATGGCAACAGACTTTGGTGAGGAAGTACCTCTTATCATACTTTGAGTTGGAATCTTTAGGGCCTTGTAACTGTAAGCTTATACCCCAAATAAATACCCTTTATAAAAGCCAATAGACTCCTGGTACTTTGCATCAGCACCCCTTTGGCTGACTAATACACCACCTGAAGACTATTCGGCTCCTATAAAAACTGGTAACCTCTTTAAAATTCACCTGTACATTATTTTCCTTTCTTATACATATATTAATATATTTGTCATTAACAAATAGTAACATAATTCTTTCCTCATTCAAGATGAGACATCATTTTTAAAGAAGATGCATTTATTTACCTTATTATTATTATGTTTATTTACCCCTCTTCCCCAAATGATTCTTTCATCTGTCTGCTCATTTTTTGTGTTCTCCAGGAAGCACCAGGACCTCCCACATGGGAGGTAAGCACTCAACAACCTGAGCCACATGTGCTTCTCATGGGCTGCAGTGTCTGCTGGCTTGTGGCATCTGTTCATTTAGGCATCTGCTCATTGTGGCAGTGCAGCATCTGGCTAGTTGCTGTGGGCCCAGTGTCTAGCTCATTGTGGTGGTGCAGCATCTAGCTCATTGTGGCGAGTTTGACATCTGCTCATCTTCTTTAGGAGACACTGGGACCTGAACCCGGCAACTCCCATGTGTAGGTGGACACCCAACTAGTGGAGAAACATTTGCTTCCTGAGATTTCACTTTTTAGATAATGTTATTTTATAACAATATCAATTCAGTACCCCAAATCCCAATTACAAAACAAAACAAAACACATACTCTTTAGACTAAGGTAGATATCTAACAATTTGTAAAAATGAAAGAATTTTCTCTTATTGTTGACTTCTATTTTTTTCATCATAGATATAATCATTCAGTGAAAATCTACCAATAAACTTAGCTGGATCATTAGCATGTAACTCTATTAAGGCTTGGTTCCTATTTTTCCACATATGTGTCATCAATACCTCAAAAATAAATGAACCCAGTTTTTAAAGAAGGAAATAAGACAAGCAAAGTTACATGATGCATTAAAAGTTATGTGCACCTGGTGATATGTGAAAGGATAAAGGGTACGCTTGATTAATTATCTCTGTCTAATAGTTCACATGGCAGGTGGTTGAAACAAACTGGAAAGAAGTGGATATACTAGAGACATAATTAAAAGAAAAAATTTACAGCATTATGGATAGGTTACATACAGCATGTTAGAAAGAAAGAGGTTAAACATGCTATCACAGATGACAGATAGAATGTGTTCCCTATTCTGATATCAGGAACAGTGAATAGCAAAGAGAAACTTAAAGAGCTTTTAATTTAATTTTTTTTTTTAAGATTTATTTTTATTTCCTTTATTTTTTTTTATTTCCCCCACTTTCCCCACATGGTTTGCTGTCTTTCTGCTCATTGTTTGCTCACCTCCTCCAGGAGGTATTGGGAATCAATCCTGGAACCTCCCAATTGAGATGAGTGCCCAACAGACTAAGCCACATAAACTACCCATGGGTTGCAGCGTCTGCTGCCTTCTGGCCTCTGCTTGATGTGATGGGGGTGGAGTTAGTTCTGTTACAGCAACATCAGTTTGTCTTCTTTTAGGAGGCACTGGGACCCAAACCCAGGACCTCCCATGTGGTAGCCAGGTGCCCAAGTGGTTGAGCCACATCCACTTCCCACCCTGATTTTAGTTTGGATGTGATAATTTTGAGAGTGCTTAAAACACCCAAGTAGAGATGGAGGATTAGAGAGGCAGAGAGATCACCTCTCTCCCAGAAAAATATCTAGAGGACAGGACAGACTCTCTGGAGGGCTGCTTTGGGGCTCAGAACAACAGGGTAAGGTGAGACAGAAGAGAGAGGGGTGAAGGAAAGCAGTCTTGGCTAACTGGAAAAATCCTGTGAGTAAAGCTGCAGCAGAAGCTGCTGGTACCCATCTCCACACCCTCAGAGCAACAGCTGACTACAATGGCTGTGGACTGCAGCACCTGCAGACTGAGAGGGTGGTGGCTCCTCTTCCCCAATAAAAGATGAAGGGACACAATATACAGCAAATTCAGATTTTGGCCAGTGAACTCACA
>JAQZBX010055014.1:0-18508 GCA_029593785.1 Cabassous unicinctus | reverse complement strand
ATTAGAGATGTCTTGCAGACTACTGACCTGAGGGCATTCCTTTGCATTTTCTTCTGGTGAGACAGGATTATTCTCTTCAGGCAGGGGTTGGAAGACAGATTTCTCAGGGCAGACTGGAAGTTGGGCAGTGCATGCTGGAAATTGGCTGGTACCTGCCTCGTGGCTGGGAGGAGGTCCAGACTCCCTGGGGCAAGCAAGAGGCTGGATGATACAGGGTTGACAAGGTGTGGTCTCCACAGGGCAGGCCATGGCAAGTTTATCTGGTAAAGTCTCAGCAGAATTTAGGGTTCCACCAATATTATCATCATCCCATATGTCTCTGCCCCAATCCTCGGGGTTCCACTCTTTTCCAATCAATGCCTTCACTTTAATTGCAGAAACCCTGCGAGGTTGAGATTTTAGTTTCCTCTGTAATTCTGCTGCTCGTACAATGAGAGTCTGGGTTTGATTCTCGGATATCTCAAGTCTGTGGCTACAGGAGATAAGATTTTCTTTCAAGGCACACGTAGAAACTTTCATATCATCCACGCGGCATTCAAGTTTCAAATTTGAAGACTTTAGCTCATCTCTTTGTTTTGTAACTGTACCCAGAGTATCTAGGAGGAGTCAGCCAATATCATTATATTTTTTTACTCCACAAAATTCTGTTAAGATGTTGAAAACACTCTCACCCAGATCCTTGCTTCTTATAAGCATGGAAGCAGGGGAATCCAATGATGCTATTTTTCGTATCTCTATTGCCGGCTCATGCCATGGACTGTTAGCAACCTCATTATTGGAAAGGGAGTCATTAGTACCCCTGAGTCCAATTAGAGTAGAGAGCCAATTACAAAACTCCCAGAACCACCTCAGACATCCCATGTTTAAGACTCTGTTCCTCAAGAACCAAGCACGGTACCAGGCTGTATTAGTCAGGGTTCTCTCGGGAAACAGAATGAACAGGAGATACCTGTCAATAATATGAGATTTTAAAAGAGTCTCTCACGCGACCGTGGGGATACACAAGTCCAGGTTCCGCAGGCAGGCTACAAACCAGTGGCTCCAATGAAAGTCTGACGAAAGGTCGTTGGTGAGTTTCTGGGAGAAGTTGCCTGTCAAACGACGAGCTGGGAAATTCTCTCTGAATGCTGAAATCACTTCCCCTTTTAAGGCATTCAACTGATTGGATAAAAGAACCACCCATTGATGATGTAATCTCCCTGATTGATGCAAATATAATCAGCCATCCAGGCAGTAAACTCACTGGTGATTGAAGTGCATAAATGCTCTTGTATTACAATTAGCCCAGTGCTTGCTGGAACAAACACCTGGACACAATTACCTGGCCGAGTTGACACATTAGTCTAACTATCACAAGAGGTGATGAATTTTGTTTGTTTTTTGTTTATTACTATTAGTATTTGAATAATGAAAGTGCTCTAAGAATGACTGAAGTGATGAATGCACAAATATGTGATTACACCAAATAACATTGTACACTTTGGATGGGTTTTTGCTTTATTAATATGAATCAATAAAATTGATTTGTTAAAAAAAAGTAATGAAGTTTGATACATGCTACAACATGGAAAAACCTTGAAAAGATGAGTCCAAGTGAAATCGGTCAAACACAAAAAGACAAATATTATATGATTTCATTTATATGCAATATCTAGCAAATTCACAGAAACAGAAAGTAGATTAGAGATTACCAGATAATGGATAGTGGTAGGGATTGGGCTTCATTTCATATTGGGTACAAAGTTTCTGTTTAGGGTGAAGACAATTTTTATAAAAGATAGAGAGTTGGTAGCACATGATGTAACTGCATTAATGAACTCTATATGCAAAAAAAAGTTTAAAATTGCAAATGTTATGTTATATATATGTTACCATAATAAAATTTTAAAAATTGTAAATTACAGCAAAAACTTTTTGATTGAATCCTACTGCTGAAAAAAGATACATTAAAGAAAGAAAATTAACATTACAGTTAATATTAAAGTTATTTATTATTAGTTTCCCAGCTGCTAAAACACATACCATACAATTGGTTGGCTTAAACAATGAGAATTTATTGAGTTATGGTTCTGAGACTAAGAGAAGTACAAAACTGAGGCATCAGCAAGGAGATTCTTTCTCTCCAATGATTGTGGCTTTCTCACTGGGTGCCAGCAATCCTTGGTTCTTGGCTTTTCTGTTACATGGCAGTGAACATGACAGTGTCTTCTCCTTTCTCTTCTAGGTTCCATTGACTTCCAGCTTCTGGCTGCTCTCTGTAGCTTTTCCTTATGTATCCAATTTCCTTTGCTTATAGGGATTTAAGAAATATTGATAAAGATTCACCCTCATTCATTTTAGGCACACTTTAACAACATCTTTAAAGGTCCTATTTTCAAACAGGTACACAACCCCAGGACCAACAGTTGGAAATGAACATGCCTTTTGTGGAGGACATGCTTCATCCCCAACATTGCGTAAAAGTATTTCCACAAAAATACTAAACTAAAGTAACTGGGAACTAAAACTCTAAGAAGATTCAAATAATTATATACAAAAGAGTATTTGGTGACAAGAGAGGAATTTCATTATATTGGTTTCATTTTATCTGACTATTGGGTATGTGAACATGCTCAATTAAAGCATACATGTTTTAAATTAAAGATAATAAGAGAGTTTCTAGTGAATGTATTTGTCAATATTAATGTAGGCTTTTAATGTTTCTCTTTATTAGAGGAATCAATTTGTCCCACTGGAGATGCAGAAGAGAGTTCAGTATAATGTACATAGCTGGATGTTTATTTGCTTTGCACATTGTGAGTAATTTTTTTATAGAAAACTGTCATTGACATATTTTTGCATTCCATATAAATCTCTTAGAATCCCAGTTTCCTAAGGCTCTTTCTGAAAACACACAGATATCCAGTGAAAAGTATAAATATGTATTTACTATGTTTTCGGTCAAAAGCTCATATCACAATTAAAAATAAATTTAAGCAAAAATATCAAAGCAGCTTTAATGATGTGTATAAACTTCAATTGCTTTAGTTCTCTTTTCCCCTTAAGGCTTACAAAACAACTTATCAAACATCGTAAAGGAAGTATGCATGTTATTAGGTTGGGTATACATGGCATAATAATTTTAAACCTATTGTGCTAGAGAGTAAAATCTTTGTCTATTTTGTAAGAAAATAATAATAGTTTCACAAACGAATCCTTTTGTTAGTTCTAGATCTTCTGCAGGAACCTGAAAACGAATCATTTAAATAAGTTTTGCTTTTGCCTCTTCTCTTTTAAACTGTGATTGAATTGGTAGGTGTTAGAATATATTTTCACTAACTGAAAATTTTTATAACAGAAAGTTATTATTACTAAATTGATCAGAGAAATAAAGCTAAATTCATTGTATTTAATTTTATTTCTTTTTCCCACATGTATTTGTTTAATTTATTTTCTTTTTAAATATTTTTGAAAATATTGTGTAAATGGGGCAAATAGTTTTTTTCCCCCAAGACTCTCTTAGCCATTTTTGAAAGTTTATTTTTGTTTATACAACTGTAAGCTTTTCTGCTTTTCTCATTTTGCATTTTCTATGCTTTTCATGACTTACTTGAAAAGGAACTCATACTTTCATATCTAATATTTCTTTAGTTCCAACTACCAGGTTACTGTTTTGATTTGGGGGGCTGCAAATGAAGAAAGGAGATTCAGAAAAGAAATCTTGTTCTCCTTCAGGGACTTAATAAAAGAAGCAAAAGTCAGAATCCAACCCAGGGAAAATATGAGTTCACTATTAGCCATTTTAACCTTTAACCCAAATAAAAGAGCAGTAGATGGCAGCACAGTGGCAAAGACCTATTTAAATTGTCTAATGCTGTTGTTCTGTTGTCTCCTCTTCATAATTGCTTCCATTAGTGCACATTGAATGTGTCTTCAAACAGTCTCATAGAATATTAAATTGAAGACCCCAAAGTTTTAATTCAATACTAGAGCAAGGAACCTGTCTAAAGTTAACTTTTATAATGGCTTCTATGTTCTCAATAGTGACAGCTATTGTTTATCATGCAATAAAAATAATGGAGTTTCCTATTTCACCTCTAACATGTAAAGAGCTTGAAAGTTGTCATGGTTGCCTTACAATAAATAAATAAAAAGCCAAGCAAACTGAAAGTCAATGACCTTTCTTGACCTGTCAGAAAACTGAGTTTGCAGGACAAACTGCCACCCCAAAATCTGAAAAGACAGAAGAAATCAGAAAGACACAGCTGAGATTTGCTTTCCTGGAGCAGAAACCACTGGAGCCATAAACTGGACGGATTTCTTAAATGGAAATTTTAACAAACTATTGGAGGCTGAGAGGGAATAGCATCAACATAAGAAAGTCTTGGTGCTGCAGTCTTATGGTGCTCTCCACACATTCATGGGCTTACCTGGAGGAACCATACCAGGTTCCCATGGTGAAGAGCTGAGGATGACCTCATTGCCCTGGCAGGGAGAGGAGAAGCATAACCATTGTAAAATATGCAGAAAGCATTTACCATAATAAAAGCCCACTCTGAAAGGGGAAAAAAAAAAAAGACTTTACACAGAAACTTACCCCAACTGGGAGAAAGTCATTTTTGTATTCCAGGCACCCTGGACTTCCTATCTTACCAAATTGTGGGAAAAACGTAAGAAAATTTGTGAATATACCAACCCAGGGACAAATGCCCACTAAAAGACCACAATTTAATCACATTACAGACTACTTCACTACTTCACCTCCAACAGACCTTAATCACCACACCACCAGGATTCCAGTAAAATAACAGTGGATTGTAGCTGAAAGTGATGCAAGACACAATTCTAGTGAAGGAGAAGTACTTAGGGAAAATAAAAAACAACTTCGGTGACAAAGGCACCAGACAAATATGAAGCCTCTGTCACGTACAGTTGCAACATACATTAAACACATCTCAACTTATAATGAGGTTAACATAAACCATATACTAAAGGTTTTTAACAAGCATTATAAGGCTTTCTAAAATTAAGAAAGTTCAATCTGAAGAGACAAAGCAAGCACCAGAACTAGACTGAGGTATGGCACAGGTTTTGGAATTATATGACAGGCAAAATGAAATAATTATATTTAATATTTCAAGCACCCTATTGGAAAAGATAAAAAAGTATAAGAACAGACATGTAACATAAGCAGAGAGATGTAAATTCTGAGAAAAATAGCAAATAACAGAGATCAAAAGCACTGTGCCAAAAATTAAGATTACCTTGAACAGGCTCATTAAAAAAAATCAGTGAGCTTCAAGATAGGTCACTGGAAACGTCTCAATAAGTTGAGCAATATAAAAATGAATGGAAAGTGTCTTAGTTTGTTAGGATTGCTATAGTAAATTACTACAAGATGCTTATCTTTTAACAACAGTGAGCTTCAAGATAGGTCACCAGAAATTTATTATCTCACAGTTGTGGAGGTTGGAAGTCCAAAATCAAGTTATCAGCAGTGCCATGCTACCTTTTAAACCTATAGGGGAGAGTCTGTCCCATGTTTCTCTCAGCTTCAGCCAGTTGCTGGCTGGCAAAACATTGGATACTGTGCCTCAGTTGTCACATGGAGTTCTTCCCTCTACTTGTCTCTCCATCTGTGTCATGGATTAGGGTCCACTTTAATCTAATTTGGCCTCATCTTGAGTAATAATGTCTTCAAAGGTCCTATTTTCAAATGTGACCACACTTATGAAAATGGGGCTTTGGGCTTGAACATATCTTTTGGGGGGATACAATTCAACCCATAAAAGAAAGAAAAAAAAAAAAGAATTTCCAAGAATTGTAGGAAAATTTTAATAGGAGTAACATTCATGTAATAGGAAAACCAGAAGGAAAATGAAAAAAGAATATAGCAGAAGAAACATTTGAAGTAATAATTGTCAATAATTTCCCCAATTTAGTGACAGACATCAAACCAAAGATCCAGAAAGCTTAGAAAAAAACTAAGTAGTGGGAAAAGCAAAAAATCTACACCAAGGCATGTCATATATGAACTACAGAAAACAGTTGCAGACACTCTGTTCCTTAGGATGAGCGTTGCCCATCATCATATCCTTGTTAGGTGTCCTTGGTGAGTCCAATAAACTGGAGAATAGGTGTTGCAACTCTGCTGAAATTCAGGACTCAACTGGCACGTGGATAATTAAGTAATTAGAGTGCTGAAAGAAAAATAAAACACAAGGTGACAGTTTGAAGCTTTTTGTGGATCCCAGAAAAGATCATGTCCTTAGAGCTACTCCATTCCTGGGCATGTAAACCTATTGTACATAGCAACTCTTGATTAAATTACTTCCGTTAAGGGCCTCAGTGAAGCACTTTATAAATGGAGGACTAAAAGCAGCAGACAGAGACAAAATGAGGCAGAGTTGGAGAGAGGCCTCCAGAAGTTGATGAGTCCTGGGAAGAGAAAAGCCACCGACCCTGGGGAGATGGGGGAGAGGAGTAGACCGGAATTGTGTCCTACCATGTGCTTGATTGCCCAGAGCTGAGCTAGGAGAGAAAGCATCTTTAGATTTCACTGCCATGTGCCTGATTGTCGCCAGTTGCAAAAGACAGCATCTCTTGATGATGCCATCATTTGGACCCTTTTAGAGCCTCGGAACTGTAAGCTTTTAATCTAATATAATCTTTTTATAAAAGCCAACCCATTTCTAGTATATTACTCCCAGCAGTTTTCAGCAAACTTAAACACACACTACCCTAGAATTCTACAGAATTCTATATCCAGTGAAATTTACCTTTAAAAGTGAAAGAAAAATAAAGCATTTCTCAGATTAAAAAATAAGAGAATTCAGCAACAGCAGCTCTGACCTGCCAATATAAATAAATAATTATATAAAATCGAAGAAGTTCTTCAGAAAGAAAGAAAAGGATATTGGATCTACATAAATAAACACATCAAAGAAGGAATAAAAGAAGGTAAAATAATATCTTTTTATTTTCCTTAGTTTTAATTAATATAAAAGATAGCATTTTGTTTGAGAAAGAATAGTAAGAATGTATAGGGTGATTACAGCATATCATCCTACTTTTTTTACAAGACCATCAACAAACTGGTTTTTTCCTCATCCATCTGAAATTTTCTCTTTCAATGCTTCCTTTTCTCATTCCTTGATAGGCACAAATGCTAGGTCTTCCTGTTATTCCAAGAAAATGAATACCTTGTTTCCACCTCAGAAACTTTTCCCTTGTTATTTTTTCTGTAGGGAATTATCTTTTCCAAACCTGTGTATAGTTCACTTTCACTCATTTGATTCAGGTTTCTGAGGGAAACCTTCCCTGATAACCCTATCTAAGAAATAGCCTACCATACCTATATCAAACTGTAAACTTATATTTTGATTTATTTATCTTAATGACACTTTCTCTAACCAAAATTATATTTTTATTTATTCACATTTTTATTTAATAACTCTAGAATATAAACTCCATGAGACTCTGGCTGTTTCCCTCCCTCCTTCCCTCCTTTCCTTCCTATCTTACTTCTTTCTTTACTTCCTTGATTCCTGCCTGCCTTCCTTCCATCCAGCCTACTTTCTTACTTTCTTCATACCTTTCTTCTAGTAAATTTTGCATTTCTCTGTCTTCAGCACCAAGAACATTACAATCACAGTTAACACATTCTCACTTACATATATATATCATATACTTCATGACACTGGAATCATCTTTAGTGAAACAAATTAATTACAAGATTGTTCATGAAAGAAGTAACCTAATAATGAAATAACATTAAAAATTCCAAATTTTTCTTGCTCAGTACCTCAACGAATCCAGTCTTTAAATTTTTCAGGAAAAAATCATCAAAACTGACATTTCTTGTTAAAGGTTACTTACAAGTTAAAAAGAAAACCATAGCACTGTCTAGACAAAACTGAACAAAATTTAACAACAAGTAACTGGCAAAAGATCAATCCTTATTATTTCTCATGGTTTGTTCTGGGGAGTACCAGTCCCTTCAGACGGTAAAATGAAAACAGAACAAAATCAAAGAATTGTTTCGAGTCAAATATTGTATGATTTTTCTTATATGAAACACTTAGAATACAGAAATGTGTAGAGCCAGAAATTGGAATATTGGTTATCAGGGGCTAAGGCAGGGATTGGTACAGAGTTTCTGTTTGGAATAATGGGGAAGTTTCATTAGCGGATAGTGGCAATAGGAGCACAATCTTGTGGATGTAATTAACACCACTGAAGTGTATATTTGAAAGTTACTAAAATGGGAAATTTTAGGTTTTATACATGCTGTCAATATAAAATTTTTAAAACCCTATAACTATACAACACAAACTATGAACCCTAGTGTAAACTATGGACTACAGTTAATAGCATAATATTGTTTCATTAATTGTAAGAAAAGTAGCACATTAATACAAAGTGTTAATAACAGTGAAAACTGTGTGTTGAGATGGAGGTATAAGGAACTTAGTACTTTCTGCATGATTTTTCTGTAAACCTACAACTTTCCTAATTAAAAAAATAAATAATTATGGACAATCCTACATGTTAAGCCCTTCTTTAAAAATACCCAATGCAAATTAAGACTTAAAAAGTTGTAAAGGGCAAGAAAGTAGAAAACCTCTTTAATCCTACATTTATCCATGATATTTAATCTTGGAATCCTTTTATCACATGGCACATATTTTCTTTCACAACCAATGAGCTCTAGAAAATACTTTGGAAAACATTGAGTTAGATATTAGCTTTCCCACTTATAGATAAAGAAATTAAAGCTTAGTTGCGTTAGTAAACTTAGACATTATTAGAAAGGGAAGAAGTTGGATAACAATATAGATTCCATTGGATACTTAATTTCATTTTTCCACTTCCTCATACTACTTATACCTGAGTTTCCAACATTTATTGTGCACCTACTCTGTGGCAATCACTCTTCTAGGAGTTTGGGATATATTAGTGAATAAAATAGAGGTTTTAAGTGTCTCCTCTTCTATTCCATGGTTCCAATAATTAAATTATATAATAATTTTTAATATGAATACTACCTACATTTTTCTTTATCGTTACTTACTCATTTAAATATATATTCTGCACACCTAATATTTGAGTATACAGCAGATCAAAACTAAAACCCCAAAGTCCTGCCTCTTCTTGGCCTAATATACCACTGTGAATTCTAAAATTTTGTATTATTTTTTGAGTTGATATATTTCTACAGTCTGCTCAGAAAAAGATGAATAACCTCCTCTAATTTTAATCAATTAAAAGTATAAATCACACTTCTCTTTAGAAAAAGATGTGGCTAACATATTTTAGAGAGCTCAGGAAGTACCTACTAGAAGACTTTTCTAGTCAGATTCGTGTATCATTTAGCTTCTATAACTAATTTTTTGACCTTTTGAAAAAAAATGTCATCCTGAAGCAGGTTGATAAGAGAAGGGTAGTTGTTTTAAATTGTATAGAATGCACTGGGAAGAGAAATAGCATTTGTTTGCTTTTTAAAAAATTGTATTTATTGTATAGATTTTAGAATCTAATTTCCATGAGTGAATAGCACTTTCTTTTTACTCTGAGACCAAAAACTTACCTATGAAATGAACATAAAAGGAAATGGAAAAAAAATAAAATAATGTGACCACTTCTTATTCATATGCCTATTATGAAAAGGAAAAATATGCTATCAGAAGTTTTTAATTTTCCCAAATCATAGTAATAGCTATTACTTCTCCCTACTTATCAAGAATGTATATAGTTAGATATTATGAATAATCCTGAATTTGTTTACTAATAAATAAATCTCAGATTGATGTGGGGGGGGGGAGTCTGAATCAAATAATAACCTATTTTAAAAAAGGAATTCGAGAGTCTCTTTTCACCGTATTCAAATAACTATTTTAAGCAACTAAAGTAAAAATAAACAATTCACTTCATGGAAAACATGTTCTATGTTTATATTAACATTTACTTAAAATCAGACTCAAATACAGGATACATATTTATTTGTCTCTTTGTATTTTATCTTTTAGGAAATATTTTTGTATACCTATTCTACTCCATTTTAGGCTCTAGGGAGGCTGTGGAGCCGTGATACCCCTGAAAGGGTCAGACAGCACCAATAAGAGTACAGTACATGAAGGGAAGATGGATGACAGAGGGGAAAAGTCACCTAGTTTGGCAGTGGGTCATCAATTTCATTTAAAGTGGCCATGAAGACCATCTCAAAGTGACTAACGTGGGATCAAAATACATGAGGAGATGAATCATGTTATTTCTGGGAAAAGCCTTCCAGAAGAACACCTCTCTTAAAAGTTTCTATTAGTCCATTTGATTTCCCTTAACATTTTTTCCAAGTTATTTTTTTTTTTTAATTAAATTTGTGGCTGTTTAATAGTACTCCCAAATTTAGCTTTTTGTTTCATAAAATCAGCTAATTAATTATGTCTTTTAAGTAAACATTACATAGCTCGATATGTCCTAAATTTGTCAGTAAAACCATCTGGACTTTATGCTTTTTTTGAGTAGAAAAAGACTTTCATTTCTGATTAAAGATCTTCACTATTTTTGTTTATTCAGTAAATTTTAGTTTCCAGTAATAAGGTTGCATAGTTAAACAAAGAGTGGAAAATTACAGTGAGAACAGTAGTCTTTATCTTACCTTACTCTGCTCCTCAGCTCTGGACCCCAATTACAGCCATTTTAAATTATTTTCATAACTTTTTTATTGAGAAAAATTTCATACATATATAAAAAGTTGAGATAATAGTGATTATGTACCCCAGTACACCCATTAATCGGTTTTAGCTATCACCACTTCATTGATAATCTTATATTGTCTTATAATCTTATTTACTCCATCCACTCCACTCCCCAAAACCCATATGATTATTTTGAAGAAAAGCCAAACATCATCATTTCTTCCTTAAATATGCTTAAATATATCTCTAAAGACAAGAACTAAATTTTAACCCTAACCAGTGTACCATTACACACACACTCAATCAAATAATAGCTATTCAAATAGTTTTCACAATTCCCTCATGTCCCCAACATTTTTAAAAACTCTTTGTTTGAGTTGGGATCCAAACATTGCAATTAATGACTTTGTATCTGATAAACCTTAGATTCCACACCCACCCCTGTCTCTCTCTCACTGATGGATTCCTTTGTCTTATTAGGTTCCCTAAAGTCCAAAATTTTTTTATTGACTTTCTGTGGTATTGTTTAAAATGATTTTGTACACACTCACTAAAATCTGATCTGTTTACTTCTAAGGTGGTTATGGCTCTTATGGGGGTGTCATAATATGCATACACAGCCACACACATATGTATACACCAGAGTTTTGCGTTTTTTGTTTTGTTTTGTTTTGTTTTGTTTTAAGAAGCTCTGGGGATTGAACCCGGCACCTCATACATGCAAAGCAGGCTATCAACTACTGACCTGCACCTGCTCTACTATACCAGGGTTTTGAAAACTTTTTCCATAAAGGGGAAGATAGTGAATATTTTATAGGCCATCAGGTCTCTTTCAAAACTACTTAGAGGAGTGGATGTAGCTCAAGTGGTTGAGTGCCTGCTTCCCATGTATGAGGTCTTGGGTTCCATCCCTGGTACCTCCTAAAAAAATTCTTTTTTAACTGCTCAACTTCACTATTGTAACATGATAGCAGGCACAGACAATATGTAAGTGAAAGGATGATAAAGTTCCAAAAAAACTTGATCATCAAAAGGAGGAAGTACATGGGACTTGCCCCACAAATCTTTGTTTGCAGACTCCTGGTTTACACCTTGCTTTTAGTATGCAGGCTGCTGAAACAATCTTTACATTAATGATATTATTAGCCATATCTTGGTATATTATTTAAGCTGGATTTTTAAAGGTAATCAATCCTTACTATTTATTTTATTATTAAATTGTTACTTTACTGAATAGATTTTGTTTTGATTCTAAAACAAAATTTGAATGCAGAATCATACGTTTAAACGCAATTTTATAAACAATATACAAATTATAGAGTTGAAATTTAGAGACGTTTGATCCAGGTTCCTCATTTATAAAGAAAACAACTGATTCCAAATAGATAAGAATTTTTAATCAGTATTTGAAAGTTTTAAAAATTATTTTCACAATGATAGTAGGTTTGAATTTATTTGAATTTATTTGAAAGTTGAAAAGTAAGTTTGATTTAAAAATTCCCTTATTTTTCTGTTCAAAAATATATCTCTGTTACTTTTTCCTTCATAGTAATTTTAACCCAGATGTAACAAGAAATTTTTTTCACTCTCTTTTCATAGACCATCTCTTTCCCATCTTTATGGGACTAAAGGTTAGATCAAGAATAAACGTGTCCTCTTTTATTTTCCAGGCTGCTCAGAAAACAAGCAATTTAAGGTATATAAGATTGTATAAACAATTCCATATTATAATGATAAGTAATTTACAGTAATCTTGCAGTTCAGTTACTTAAACACCTGCAAAAAGTGACATCTTTTTCAACAGTGCTTTGAATATAGCTGTGAGAAACTATCATTTCTCAGTAAGTATGAAAGATGCTGTGTACATTTGTAGTTGTCAAAATTAGAACACTTCTAAGAAAATGAAAGAACACTGAACACAGCCACAGCTGTGGATTTTTAAACCAATTTAAAGAATAATTTCAAATAAGAATAAAGAAACAGCATGCTTTTATATTTAAAAGTAAAAAATATCATTATATTTCTACCAAATGAAGAGTATCTAAGGAAAATAAACACTATTTTATTAAGTAAATATTTATTACTGTGAAAGTTATCAATCACTAATCAGGATATTATTTTAGGTGATTTTATGTACATGTTTATATATGTTTTAATGTGCATATTTACATATATTTATATACATGTTTGAATTAACTATGTAACAGTTTTAGAACCTGGGAAATTTCAGAGGTCAGAATTAGCCCTTATTTATACACTAGCTTGGATGACTGGGCTATAGTAGACCCCGGTTTTGGGAAATTGATTTTCAGAGACTTTCAATAGTGGATCCAGGTTACACAGCAAGACAGTAGCAATGATGAAACTAGAACCCAGACTTTCTGGATCTAAGGGTAGTGTTTCCCCTATTTTATTACAAAGTTTTTAGATCACATTCTTACTTGGGAGACTGTATTTTGCGTGTGTACACAGAATGTTGTCTTAATTGGCCATATATTTTGGGCTATGGAAAATTTGAATGTGGCAGGCTTCCTTCTAGCCCTTAAATCCTATAGGAAAAACATTTGTATTGGACACTTGGATGGTATTTGCAATGAATGCCAAGTTGTTTCCTTGAATTCTGCAAGAACAAGCCATCCTATGCAATATTAAGTTCAATTTTTACTTTATTGGCTCAGGTCACACGACCTGTCTTTAGAAGCACATGTAGCAATTCATCACCCTTTCATCTAGTCAAGTGTTAAAAATTAGAATCTATATAATTTCACTCTTTATCTTTCCTTTTCATTAGACTATGTCTGCCTTAATTTTCGCCCTCCAACCTTAACTTTTAACCAGCCAAATAATTGTGATGCCGTCTGTGGTGGGTTTTATCATTTTTTTTCTTAGTCTCTGTGTGTGTAGAATTACATAACAACAACCTTTGACATGTGACACTTCAGTGCGTTTTGGTTTGTGTGTCAAAGATTTAAATGCAAGAAGTATATTTGAAAGATGATACCAGGAAACATCAAGATGAGTATGGAGAACTGAAACAGGGATAGGAAGCAAGCCAATTCAGGTGTGTTCTGAAGCTGTATATCACTGTGGCCAACTGTAGCTCAAGCCTGTCAGGTTATTTAGCAACAATGCACACAAGACACTTTAGAGTTTCTCCACCTGAGGGTAGAGGAGGCAATATATTCATAAGCCAAGTCCCATCTGTAATTTTTTGAGGATCTGCTTATAGGTAGGGGCTGGGGATATTAAATCTGTTCTGCTTTGTGCATAAGAAGGGGATACAACTATGGCCAAAAACAGGTCTGCAGACAGAGAGCAAAACTGAGTTTCCAATAAGCGGCCATTGGTGAATTCCATGGTGATATTGTACCACAGCTCACCTCTTGTGCTATCACTGATGATCTATATTAAGTCCCTTTTATCCTCTCAGCAGTAATTATCAGTCACCACCAAGGCCAATCACAGTTGGTCTCAAGATTGTAATTGATATTTATCATCTCCCTCTTCTTTCACCCATTGTAGAATCTCCTTACACACTCCAAGAACATGTGCTGATCTAGTTTGTTTGCCTAATGGAATAATTAGATCTTCATCTGAAAGTGTTGGAATACCTTACAGAATGTAGTCTTGCTATTTTGTATTCACAATATCTTCAAAAGACAGCCTATTGAATCCGCACAGTTCCAGACATATGCCTCCATGCTCCCAAAATATAGCAGCAATCCTAGCATGTCCTTAAAAGCAGAAGAATTAATACTGCGCATATGATCCTTTTTTTGCCTTTTAGTCATCTAGCATTAAAAAGCACAAAATAACTATGCAATAACACCATTTTAGGTTTAATGAAACCTTACTGTGTCCTCTGGTAGGAGTATTTCCTCAGTTATCCAGAATCCAGGGCCTCTAGTCTAACAGAGCCTAAATTTGTAAGGACTATATACAAACCCTGAAGTTGGTCCCCAGGTGAGACTCTTGACAGTGTTCACATTCTAAAAGTTTTAGATAAATTGGGTATTCTAATTTACTCTATGTACATTTAATCTGGTAATTAACTGTCAGTCCTTTAAGTGAGAAATTGGGAATATTATTACTGTCTCTCTCTCTAGAGAGAGATAGAGAGGTAGAGAGATTGAAAGATAGATAGATAGATAGATAAATAGATAGATAGATAGATAGATAGATAGATTGATAGATTCTGTGTCCTTCTACAAGTGAATATGGCTTCCCATTCAAAAGAGGATTTATATGTCTGAAAACTGGCTTTGGTCTGGAAACTGGGTGAGGTGTTCTGGTTTGCCATTATGGTGGCAGAAAACCTACTTCTCTCTCACTCGATTTTTTTTGTTTTGTTTTGGTTGTTACTGATGTCAAGTAATACTTTCATTAATTCTTATTTATCTGGTTTCTATGAACTCAACAGTCTAGTAACCATCACCAAAATCGCTGGTTATCATTTCAGCCTTGTTGTCCACCATGATAATTAAATCCATTCTGCCTGTTGTTTAAGTTTGCTAAAGGCTGCCAAAGCAATATATCAGAAATGAGTTGGTTTTTACAATGGGGATTTATTAGCTTTTAAGCTTACATTTCTATTGCCATGAAAGTGTCCAAATCAAGCCTCATCAGGAGTTACTTTCTCCCTGAGTTGCAGCTGTGGGTGATCAGGCACATGGTGGCATCTGCCAGTTGCTACCTTCTCCTGCAGGCTCCGTTGCTTTCACTCTCTGGCTGCTCCTTCTGTGGAACTCTCTTTCAGCTTTTGTGTTCCTCTCTGAGCTCCTGAGTCTTTTCTCTCTGTCTCTGCAGCTTCACTGATTCCAGTTTATAAAGGACTCAGGTAAGAGATTAAGGCCCACCCTGAGCTATGCATTACTGGAGTAATCTAACCAATTGGTCTTTAACTGAATCTAATCTAATCACAGTTTCACAATAGATTCACACCCACAAGAATGGACCATTATAAGAACATAATTTTCTGGGGTCCACAAAATACTCAGACTACCACACCTATGATGGATTATTGTCATCATCTTTCCTCAGCTATTCTAGACTCCTGTCATCACTATGACACTAAGAAATCTGTGCTAGAGTGGCATTTCCTACCTTCAACTCTGGCATAGAAAGGCCATAAAATTTTAGTCATGCCAGTGCCATACAAAGTATACATTTCTTACTTCTGTGTGAATGGTGTGTCCTTTTGCATCCTCTCAGGGATGCTGGTTTTCTTGTCTTACATAATAAAATCAATGTAGCCTGCAGAAAAGATATCCTTCGGCATGTTCTTCAGTACTCTTCCATGGCATTTTTGACATCTCCACTTCATTTACTATAAGGCGTCATTTTTTCCCAAGCTTTAAGGGTCCATCCTAGCAGGATATCAGAACCAGTTCCAGGTGTCCTTCCTGCTATTGTGCCAGAAAGTGACTCAATTCCAGAACTCCATCCTGAGGATGAGTTTGGTAGGACCATTTCTGTGAGAAACTTTAAATTCTCCCAGAGAAAGACTAAGACAAGGATTTGAGTGCAAAGTAGTTTACTTGGGATCCCAGGAAAGTCTAGAAGGGGACTGTGGAACTGAAACAGGGAAGCATTATGAAGCAAATTATCTTTATGTGCAACCTGACCTTAATTACACTGGTCAAATCTGGAAACAGCCCAGAATTATTCCTTAAAAGGCAAAGAAGCTGAAGTATTTATACAGTCTTTGGTTGAAAATTACATCTTACACATTCTTTCCTTGCATGTCTGGACTGCTTCTTGTGATGTAGTTAGACAAGCATGCACTTAAATGGTAAGTATCAAAGGAATATGTGCACACATCAACAGTGCCTGTGAAAGACGTGCACACACCAACAGTGCCTGCTATGGATATTGAATAGATATGACCTCAAACTGGCATTCTAAAGCAGAATCACCTCAGATAGCCCATAAACACACGATTGAAAAATGAATGCATGTGGTTTTAAGCAGATGAGATTATTATTATTATCATTTTTATTTTGTATAGCACTATTGCTCACCTTATTTTTGCCCATATGTCTTCCAGGACTGGGGTCCTCTTTCTGATTTCATCTCAGAATGCAGGATGACTACAACCAACATTAAATTTTTTCTAAAATTTACTGAAGTACATCACTCATACATGAACATACATAAAGAATAAGTGTATAGTAATAGTTATGAACTTACAAAACAAACATACATAACATCATACGGGTTCTCATACCTCACCCTACCACCAACACCTTGAATTGCTGTGAAACATTTTTAACTAATGATTAAAGAGCATCCTTAAAATATTACTACTAACCAAATTATTTTACCCCAACCCACCCTATTATAATTATTATTATTATATCACTTATATATGAACATTCATAAACAATAAGTAAAAGTTGTGAACTTACAAAGTAAACATTCATAACATCATACATCATACATCGACAACCCTCCACCAACACCTTGCATTATCATGAGACATTTGTTACACATTATGAAAGAATATTGTCAAAATCTTACTAATAATTATAATCCTTATATTTGGTGTATTTTTCTCCCAACCCACCATATTATTATTTCTTTAAATATATTTTTATGACAGAAGTTGTAAACTTACAAAACAATCATGCACATGTGCAGAATTCCCAAACAACACCCCTCTATCAACACACCACACGATGGTGGAATATTTGTTACAGATTATGAGATAATATCATCCGATTATTACCAGGTCCACAGTGTACATTTGGCACACATTTTCCATACTCCCCCATTATCAACAAAGTATATCTTTGGCATAGATGCAAGAATATTACAGTATTACTATTAACCACAGTCCATAGGTCACTCCAGTTGTATTTTTCCCATGCTTCTCCACATACCCACCACCCTGTAATACAGATGTACATCTACTCTAGTTCACAAAGGACACTCTTGCATCTGTATCATCAATCACTATTCTTATCCACCTCTGGGTTTATTGTGCTATTCAGTCCCTAGATTATTCTCTAGCTTTCTGTCAAATGGCATTTACATCCCTAGACTATCATTTTCAGCCAAATCCCCATTTATAAACCAGCTGTTACTCATTATAATGTGCAACCATCAACTCTGTACATTTCCACACTTTTACAGTAAGCTAATTAAAACATCTACATACATTAGATATCAGTAGTCCATCTCAGTCTTCCTCTTATCTCCTTTAAGAATCCACCACCTACCACCAGGTCTTGAAGATATTTTCCAAAATTTTCTTCTAGAAGCTTTATGGTTCTTGCTTTTATATTTAGGTTGTTGATTCATTTTGAGTTAATTTTTGTATAGGGTGTGAGATAAGGGTCCTTTTTCTTTCTTTTGCTATGGATATCCAATTTTCTCAGCACCATTTGTTGAATGGACTGTTCTGACAGAGCTGGGTGTGTTTGACAGGCTAGCCAAAACTTACTTGACTATAAATGTGAGGGTCTGTTTTTTAACCATCAGTTCTGTTCCATTGGTCTATGTGTCTGTTTTTATGCCAGTACCGTGCTATTTTTACCACTGTAGCTAGGTAATATGACTTAAAGTCCAGAAATGAGAGTCTTCCAACTTCGCCTTTCCTTTTTTAAGATGTTTCTGGCTATTCAGGACCCCTTACCCTTCCAAATAAATTTAATAATCATGTTTTCCATTTATTTAAAAAATTTTGGTATAATTTTTATCAGGAATGCATTGAATCTACATATCAATTGGAGTAGAATTGATACCTTAATGATATTTAGTCTTTCAAACCATGAGCATGGAATATTCTTCCAATTATTTAGGTCTTTTTTTTTTTTTTTTTTTTTTTTTTT
>JAQZBX010055013.1:0-18518 GCA_029593785.1 Cabassous unicinctus | reverse complement strand
TCTGGTGTGCGACTCATCACTCTCGCCAACGCCCTTAACCACCTTCAGCCTGGTCCCTCATGCCTCGGCTGGACCGCGGCAAGGAAGTGCTTTGAGTCATCTAGGAGGGTACTGGACAGATAGGGAAGGCAGTAATAATCAGGGGTGGTATACCTCAGTGACTGGAAGGGGCCACATCCCAGCCCTCAGGGTGGATAGACTAGGTGGAGACCTAGCCCCCTGCTCCAAATGGGAATGTGACAGCAGATTTCCTGTGAGGAAGAGGGGTCTGGGAGAGCAGAGAGCAATTTATTTTTGCAGCAAGTTTAGCCAGCTGGGCCCCCCTTGAACATTGAAAGGGACCCTGACTCAACAGGGAGAGGGGACGGGGATTATCTCAGGCTGGTGGTCATGCCCAGCCATCTAGATAAAGAGAGAAATTATGTCAGAGAGGAGGCAGAGACAGATGGCAATCAGCAACACTCCAGTTGACTGCAGGGGATCTAACCTGCCCAAGGGAAAAGGGGTGGATAGCCTTCTGAAAGGCTAATTAACCCAAGGAGGCAGACTAGATCAGTGTGAGAATCCCTTCCTATCACATAAAACATCCCTGGTTCAATTCCTGGCTATTCCTTGAGAAGAGATCAACCAGGTTATCAGGCATTCAGCTGAAACTTTATGACAGGGAACATATAGACATTTTCTTTGTATTAGCTTTAATTGGATCTGTTATTTTTTAAAAAGCTCATTTTCTTTTATTTCCCTTACTTTACCCACTAAAACCCAGTTCAAAACCTGCAGAGGTCAGGCTGCAGTGTGAGTGATTGAGGAACAGCAGCAGCCTGAGAAGATCCTTAGGGGTCTAAGAAAGAAGGCTGTTTTTCCGTGTTTATTATTTTTTTCTTCTATCCCCTTTTTTAAAATAAATGAGTTGCTGCTGTCTTCTTTCTTGCTTGTTTTGTATCCCCTCCCTTTCTCTCTCTGCTTGTTTACTTTTGCTTTTTCTTTCTTTTATTCTTTTGGTTACTGATCTCTTCAACCTATGCTACTTCTTTTCACTCTTTCATCTTTATACCTTTAGTTTTCTATAGCTGTTCTTTCATTCCACCTTCTTTATTTGGTCTCCAATCTTTTTGTATTTATCCCTCTCTCCCTTTTCTCTGTAATACTCTTTTTCACTTCCTTCTTTTTTTCTTCTCCATTTTCTTTTCCCCTCTTCTCACCATTCCAGCATTTTAATTCATTCTATATATTTGTTTGTCTATTCTCTTTCTTGTTTCATTTCTACTTTCCTAATCTTATTCCTCTGTTCTTCTTACTGATGTTACTATTTCAATTTTCTAGGTCTTGTACATTTGCTCTCCTGCCTTTTACTAATACCATTAGTATTATTCCTTTTGTCTTCCTATCTCTTTCCTTTTACCTGGTCCCAATTTTTTTTTCTTTCAAAGGAACATAGGCAGAACTCTCTCTCTCAATAAATAAATAAATAAATAAATAAATAAATAAATAAATAAAAAATAAAATAAACAGCTGAGTGGGGGCAAGATCCTGCCTGAGTGAGCTGTTTTGGGAACCCACAGAGTAGCAGGCCTCAGGGCATCAATCTGGATGGAGCTGGTTGAAGAGATAAATTCTTCAAGGTGCTGCTGGCTTGATTCTTGTTTACTGTATTTCCTCTTCCTTTTTCTCCTCTTTTCTGTATATACCAATTTTAATACCAAGGCTATCTCCTTTCCTTCCTTCATCAGCCTATATTCTGCTTTCTGTTGTAGTTCTTACATTGCACCTCTCTTTATTTAATCCCCAATTATTCTGGTTTTTACTTCTACCTCATCTATTCTGTTCTCTATCTTTTATGAACTTATTTTCTTTTTGTCTTTTCTTCTCTCTTTCCCTCTCTCCTCAGCATACTGGTCTTTTAATTCAGTCTACATATTTTTCTCTATTTTGTTTCCCATTTCATTGTTGGTACCCCACTTTCTATTCCTATTACTCTACACTGCTTGCATGAGTTAAATATTCATTTTCAAAGGTGTTAAGTGGTACCTCTTCTAACAATTACTACTATTATTGCTATTATCACTTTATTTTCTGAACTCTTTCAATTTCCCTAGCCCTAATTTTTTCCTCCAAGGGATCATAGACAACAGCAATGAAATAGAATAAGAAGAACAAATTGTCAAAGAGAAAACTTACACACACAAAAATAACAATTAAATAAAACCATAGAGTAAAGAGAGAAGCTAATCAACTGAATAAACCCATCAAGATATAAGGATGGCCAGAGAGGAAAAAAAAATACAAAACATACTAAGAAACATGAAGACATGGCTCAGTCCAATGAATGAACTGAAAACCAGGAAGAGGTGCAGAACATTGAACTACTAACCAAAGTTGTCCAAACAAATATCATGGACCAACTTAATGAAGTGAAGGAAGAGATAAAGGATATTAAGAAGACACAGGGAGAACATACTGAAGAAATTGTAAACATACATAAAAGGGTAACAGATATGGTGCTGATGAATGGCACAATCCAGGAAATAAAAAAGACACTGTAAGTACATAATAGTAGATTTGAACAGGCTGAGGGAAGAATTAATGGTGTGGAAGACAGTACATCTGAAATAAAAAAGATAGTAGAAGAGATAGATAAAAAAATAGAATAAATCCAGCAGGGACTTAGGGATTTGAATGACAACACAAAATGCACAAACATATGCATTATAGGCATCCCAGAGGGAAAATAGAAGGGAAAGGGGACAGAAGGAGTGTTGGAGGAAATAATGGCTGAAAACTTCCCAATTCTATTGAGGGAGATGGATGTACAAGTCTAGGAAGCACAGTGGACCCCAAACAGTATAAATCCCAACAGGCCTACTCCAAGACATACACTCTTCAAATTGTCCAATGCTCAAGACAAAGAGAAAATACTGAAAGCAGCAAGAGAAAAGAGAACCATCACATACAAGGGAAGCTGAATAAGATTAAGTGCTTATTTCTTATCTGAAACACGGAAGCAAGAAGGCAGTGGTACAACATAGTAAGTACTCAAAGAAAAAACTTCCACCGAGAATTCTCTACCCCACAAAGCTAGAATTCAAAAATAATGGAGACTTCAAAATATTTACAGATAAACAGAAATTAAGAGAGTATGCCATTAAGAATCCTGCCCTTCAAGAATTACTGAAGGGACTTCTGCAGGTTGGAAGGAAAAAAACAGGAGAGAGTTGGAGGAGAGTGTAAGAACAACTAAAACAGCAAAAAGAGAAATAAAAACAACATATGACATACATAAACCCAAAGAAAATATGGCTAATGTAAGTAATTCCTTGAGAATAACAACACTGAATGTTAATGGATTAAACTCAACAGTTAAAAGACACAGATTGTCAGAATGGATTAAGAAATATGACCCATCTATATGTTGTCTATAAGAAACCAACCTTAGACCAAGGAATTCAAGGAGGCTGAAAGTGAATGGCTGGAAAACAATCTTACAAGCAAACAATAACCAAAATATGGTGGGATTACCTATACAAATATCAGACAAAATAGACTTTAAATGCAAAACTATTGTAAGAGACAAAGACAGACACTATATAATAGCGAAAGGGGTAATTTTCCAAGAAGAAAGAAAAATCATAAACATTTACACACCTAACAGGGGTGCCTCAAAACACATGAGGCAAACACTGGAAAAAATGAGTGGAGAAATAGATGCCTCTACAATTACAGTGCGGGACTTTAATGCACCATTATCACCATTAGACAGAATGTCTCAAAAAAGAATTAATAAAGAAACAAAGACTTTGGTTAGCACAATAGAGGATCTGGACATAACAGACATTTACAGAACACAACACCCAAATACAGTGGGATAAACATGGATCATAATCCAAGGAAGACCACATGCTAAGCCACAGAAAAAAATCTCAATGAATACAGAAAGATTGAGATTATACAAAGTAATTTCACAGAGCACAATGGAATGAAATTGGAAATCAGTAAGGGCCAGAGACCAACTTAGGTACAAAGATATGGAAATTAAACAACACATTCTTAGACAAACAGTGGGTCAAAGAGGAAATCTCAAAAGACATCAGCAACTTATTTGAAATGAATGAAAATGACAACACAATATATCAAAACCTATGGGATGCAGCAAAAGCTGTACTTAGAGGGAAATTCATAGCCATAAATGCATATATCAAAAAAGAAGAAAGAGCTAAAATCAAAGACCTAATTGCAAACCTGGAGGAATTGGAAAAACAACTATAAACTAACCCCAAAGGAAGTAGAAAGAAGGAAATAACAAAGATTAGAGCAGAACTAAATGAAATAGAAAATAAGAAAGCACTAGCAAAAATAAAACCAAAAGCTGTTTCTTTGAGAAGATCAATAAAATTGATAAACCCTTAGGCAGACTAACAAAGAAAAAAAGAAAGTAGATGCAAATACACAAAATAAGAAATGAGGAAGGGGATATCACCACTGACCCCACAGAAATAAAGAGTGTCATAAGAGGATACTTTGAAAAATTATATGCCAACAAGAATGATAATTTAGAGGAAATGGACAAATTCCTAGAAACTAACAAGCAGCCTACGTTGACAAAAGAAGAAATTGAGGAACTCAACAGTCCAATTACAAGTAAAGAGGTAGACTCAGTCATCAAAAACCTCCCAACTAAGAAGAGCCCTGGACCAGATAACTTCACAGGTGAATTCTACCAAACATTCCAGAAAACTAACACCAATCCTGCTTAAGTTCATCCAAAAAACAGAAGTAGAAGAAACATTGCCTAACTCTTTCTATGATGCCAATATTATCCTATTACCAAAGCCAAACAAAGATGCCAACAAAAAAGGAAAATTACAGACCAATCTCTCTAATGAACCTAGATGCTAAAAATCCTCAATAAAATACTTGCTAATTGCATTCAACAACATATCAAATGAATTATACACCATGCCCAAGTTGGTTTTATCCTGGATATGCAAGGATGGTTCAATATAAGAAAATCAATGTAATACCCCACATAAACAGATTGAAAGAAAAAATCACATGATCATCTCTATAGACCCAGAAAAAGCATTCAACAAAATGCAACACCCTTTCCTGATGAAAACACTGCAAAAGATAGGAATAGAAGGAATCTTTCTGAAAATGATAAAGGGCATATATGAAAAACTCACAGTTAACATCGTCTTCAATGGTGAAATCCTAAAAGCTTTCCCTCTGAGATTGGGGACAAGACAAGGATGCCCACTATCACAGCTCCTATTTAACATTGTCTTAGAAGTACTTGCTGGAGTACTGAGGAAAGAAAAAGATATAAAATGCATCCAAATTGGAAAGGAAGAAGTAAAAATTTCACTATTAGAAGATGACATGATCCTATACATAGAAAGCCCTGAGAAATCTACAACAAAGTTTCTAGAACTTATAAATGAGATCAGTAAATTTGCAGGCTATAAGATCAATGCTCGAAAATCAGTAGGATTTCTGTACACCAATAATGAGCAATCTGAGGAGGAAATCAAGAAAAAAATGCCATCTATGATTGTAATTAAAAGAATGAAATACCTAGGAATAAATTTCTCTGAAGATGTAAAGACTTATATACAGAAAACTACACAACACTGTTAAAGGAAATCAAAGTAGACTTAAATAAATGGAAGAACATTCCCTGTTCATGTATAGGAAGACTAAACATCATTAGGATGTCTATCCTACCCAAACTATTCTACATATTTAATGCAATCCCAATAAAAATCAACAAAGCATTTCCTGATGAATTGGAAAAACTAACCACAAAATTTATTTGGAATGATAAGAAGCCCCAAATCACCAAAGACATATTGAAAAAGAAAAATGAGGTTGGAGGAATCACTCTAACTGACTTTAAAACATACTACATAGCTACAGTGGTTAAAATTGCATGGTATTGGCACAAGGATAGACATATCGACCAATGGAACTGAATTGAGAGTTTTGATATAGGATCTTGCATATACAGTCATCTGATATTTGACAAGGCCACCAAACCCTCTTAACCTGGAGAGATTGGCCTCTTCAACAAATAGTGCTTGGACAACTGGATATCCATATCCAAAAGAATAGAGAGTAACACCATCTCACACCTTATACAAAAATTAACTCAAGATCAATCAAAGATCTAAATATAAGAACCAAGACTATAAAGATCTTGGAAGATAATGTAGGAAAGCATCTACAGGGCCTTGTAATAGGAATTGGTTTCATGAACTTCACACCCAAAGCACAAGCAGCAAAAGGAAAAATAGATAAATGGGATCTTCTCAAAATTAAAAATTTTGCACCTTGAAGGACATTATCAAGAAAGTAAAAAGGTAGCCTACCCAATGGGAGAAAATATTTGGCAACCATATATCTGAATATCCTGCATATATAAAGAAATCCTACACCTCAAAAATAAAAAGACAAACAACCCACTTAAGTAATGGGCAAGCTACCTGAAAAGACACTTCTTCAAGGAAGAAGTAAAAATGGCTAAAAGTACATGAAAAATGCTCAACATCACTAGGTATTAGGAAAATGCAAATCAAAACTACAATGAGATACCACCTTACACCCATTAGAATGGCAGCTATTAAAAAGCAGTGGACTATAATTGTTGGAGAGGATGTGGAGAAATGAGAACCCTCATGCACTGCTGGTGGGAATGTAGAATGGCCCAGACATTGTGGAGGACAGTTTGGCAGTTCCTCAAAAAAAACAACAACTATAGAATATCCATATGATCCAGCAATTCCACTGCTGGGTATATACCAAGAACAATTGAAAGCAAAGGCTTGAACAGATATATGCACACCAATGTTTTTAGCAGCATTATTCACTATTGCCAAAAGTTGGAATCAACCCAGGTGTCCATCAACAGATTAATGGATAAACAAAATGTGGTACATACAAGCAATAGAATATTACTCAGCTGTTAGAAGGAATAAAGTGTTAACACATGGGATAACATGGATGAATATTGAGGACTTTATGTTGAGTAAGGCAAGCCAGTCATTGAAGGAGGAACAATACATGCCCTCACTGATATGAATTAAGCAAATTTAGCAGACTCAGAGAGCTATTGTCTGGAAGATAGGTCTCCATGATATAGAAAGGGAGAAAAAGGTTGTGAGCCAACAGCCATACAGATGTAATCAATGGTAAGGTGAAAGTGTAGTCACATATGGAAGGGATATGACAGGAGGGTAGTGGTATTATTGGTATGGGTGGTACAAGTTTGAGAGGTGGGTAGATTGGGAAGGGTGGGTTGGAAGGTCCAGGATACTGGGGTGAATGTTGGGAGAGGGACCAGGTGAACACTGGGGATTTGCAGGTATGTGGTTGAAAGTACAAAGTTGAGAATGGTTTTATGGCAATATGACAAGGAAGTTTTACTGGTTTAGGGTGTTGGATAGGGGGGCATTTGGAACAGGGTGCACCTGGAGCAGGCTTCTAGGGAGTGTGAGAGTGATCATTCTGTCATATTGTGTTGTATTATTGGGTGGAGACCCACATAATGAGGGGTAAGGAGTTGGACTCCCATCCTTGGGAGGACCAATTTGTTCACAAATAGACAGTTGGGAGTCTCTCGAGAGCAAGGGCAGTTCCGAATAGGGGAGGACAAACCAGTGTTTCAAGACCTCAGTCTTGTTGCATGTACCTATGAATCTTGTCATCCAAGGAGTGAAGACAAGGGGTCACTGTGAGCCCTGAGGGGAGGGGGAGGGAGGAACAGAATAGATCAAATGGGGTATTTATTGGGCAGTGGAAGTGTCCTACATGATCTTACAATGATGGACACAGGACATGGTAAATATAATTAAAATTTGTAAAAGTGTATGGTCTAAAATGTAAACCATAATATAAATCATTGACCATGTTTAGTAGCTATGTTTCACTATTTGTATATCAATTATAAGAAAGGCACCATCCACATATAAAAAGGTTTTAATATGGGGGAGAGTAAATGGGGAGGTTGTTGGGTATATGGGACTCTCCTGTATTCTGTGTGTGACTTTGCTGTGACCTCAAACTTCTTTGAAAGCAAAATGAAAAATAATGAGACACTGGGGCATGTGTGGAGGAAGGCACCATGATATAGACAGGACACGAGATATTGTGGTGATGAAAGGTAAAAATGTCAAAAAAATTGTTTTTTAACATTTTTCATTTTTTAATATCCCAATCTTTTAATTTTATTTTATTTTTAGATTTAAAAAATTTTATGTATTTTATTTCTTATATTTAAACTTATGATTTTTTCATTTTCCTATTAATTGTATTTGGCTATTGTAATGGCTTCATTTTTAAAGAAGCTGTTGATCACAGCAGGGTTACAATTGGGGTGAGGGTTGATCATTGGTGCGTGGTGTCAGTGATGGGGGATTCATGGGAAGAAGTTCAACTTAGCATACATATAATGTATGTAAAAATATTCAAATGTCCATGGGGCATTGTCACAGTGGGTGGAGACTCACACAATAACCAACAGAACACTGAATTCCCATCCTTGAGAGCTCTGCCACATTCTCTAAGGGAGCAGCAACAGTCCCCCAAGTGCTGGGGCAGTGACTGGTGAAGGAGAATGATCTTCTGATGGGCCCTTGATATTGATGGCTAGGCTTATGAGCCTTTGCTCTTGATATTGAAACTTAGCCTATTGTTATGAGGAGCCTAAGGGTTGCCTCCTGAGAGTCTCCTTGTTGCTCAAATGTGGCCTGTCTCTAAGCCAAACTCAGCATAGGTGAGCATTACCTTCCCCCAGTGTGGGACATGACTCCTAGGGATGAGTCTCCCTGGCACCGAGGGATTGCTACCAATTACCAACTAGCAATATGACTGGAAAAAGGCCTTGAATAAAAGGGGGGAAGGTAAAGATAAATGAGTTTACATGGCTAAGAGACTTTAAAGTGAGTTAGGAAGTCATCCCAGAGGTAACGCTTATGCACATCTCATCAGGATCTCATAGACTTCCAAAATGGATACTACCTCAAATAGGGGGGCTCCTGAGGGCTTTGGAGACACCCAGGTCCTATGGCCAGGTGGATAGCTCTGGAGTTTGTTGCCTTGCCAGTGGGCCCTACTTTGGAGTTTGTTCTTCTGAGAGTGACAGAGTTGGAGTCAGTTGTCTTCTCTGCCCATGGCTCACCTGTCCCTTCTATTTAAACCTATACTTGGTGCTGGAGTTTGTAGGTGTACATCCAGAGACTCAAGTCTTTGGGCTATACATGTGCCAGTTGGCCCAGAGCCTCAGTGGTGTTGCAACACCTACTTTACAGCTCAATGGACTCACCCAAGACAACTGGCGGGGAGATGATGATGAACAACAGTTGTCCCAGGGAATGGAGAGAGTCTACAGCTGCAGGCAGGATAGTCCCATCCATCTTCCCCATGGGATATAAACCCCCTTTCAATTGGAGGTGGAGTGGACATCACTATCCCAGAATCCTTTGGATTGGGGGAAGAGCTATAGACTAGAGTGGACTTACTGGTATTCTACTATAGACATATTGTGATTCTAGCAATGGAAGAAATTACAACATTGATGTGGAGCCAGGGGCTACTGGAGCCTCTGGGGGCAGGGAGAGGGTAAAACACTTATAATATGGGGACTTTTTCTGGACTTGAGAATCACCCTGAGTGACCTTGCAGTGACAGATATAGGCCATTTTATATCATCACATAACATGCAGAACTGTGTGGGAGAGAGTATAAACTACAATGTGAACTATGGTCCATGCTGAATAGCAAAGCCCCAGAGATGGGTTTATCAACTGCAGTGAATGTATCACACTAATGAAGGATGTTTATGTGGAAGGGTGTGGGAGGTATGGGGACTGGGGCATATGGGAATCTCTGTATTTTTGTGTAAAATTTATGTAATCTATTTATCTTTTTTTAAAAAAAAGAAATAAAAATACTTGATTTGCACAAGCCCACCTCCCCAAACCTCAGTTTTCCTCCCCCTGCAGCCCACCCACCTGCTTCCCAGGTAAATCATGGAAGAAATGGGTTTTCCTAACCTCTGGGAAGGAAATAGTCAACAGGGAGAGGCAGAGCAGTAGTTGACTGAACCTGGCTGCCTCTTGGAGTCTGCCGGCTAATGTCCCTCCATGCTGAGCACAATGTAATAACTCATACACACAGCTCCCAGTATGCCAGTTACTGTGCTAAGCACCCCTCTTTTCCCATTGTGTGGAGGCAGGGACTCTGGTTCTGAGATGTGAGACAGCCTGCCCAAGGTGCACACCTCTCAACTATCAAATTGAACTGAGGCAGACTTACCCCAGGGCCTCTCTAATCAAGTTCATTTTAGTTTCCTACGTTCCACAACCCACCCTTACCTGCAGCCTCACAGGGGCTTCTAGGAGAACAGCAGGGATTCACAGCTATAATATTATAGTCTGTCATTTGGGCACTGAACATTGATTCAGAAACTTCAAGTCCAAGGTCCACTGATAACTTCAAAGCCAGGCAGGTCATAAAGCTATGGACATAGCTCATTAGTGACTGGTGCTTATCATGACAGCTGGACAACACCTCTGCTGGAAAGCAGTCACTCAGCTTGAAAATATATACATATGGTGCTGGAAAGCAAAACAGGACTGTTGAAAAGTTGTGTTTTCAAGGATATGTAATGATGGGGAAGAAAAACCCTGATAAATTTAAAAAGCAGTCTATGCAGTGTATATATATTATTAGATAAATTATGGGTTTACAGAACTATCATGCAGAAAAAAGATTCTCATGTACCACCCTATTAGCACCTTGTATTGGTGTGGTACATTTGTTATAATTTGATGAAATTACACTATTGTAATTTTTTATAATTGTACTATTTTTAATAATTTTACTGTTAACTATAGTCCATGGTTTAACTTAGAGTTCACTGTGTTGTACAGTTCCATGGACACATTTTTTCTAGTTTTTATTCTAGTAACATATATACAACCTAAAATTTCCCCTTTTAGCCACAATCAAATATATAATCCAGTGCTATTAACTGCATTCAGTGTTTTGAGAGCCTCACCACCATCCATTACCAAAAACTTTTCCATATTTCCAAATAAAAACTTTACCTTTTAAGCCTTAACTCCCTATTCCCTACCCCAACCCTGTCCCCTGATAACCTATATACTATGAATTTGCTTGTTCTCATTATTTCATATCAGTGAAATCATACAATATTTGTCCTTTTATACTTATTTCACTCAGCATGATGTCTTCAAGGTGCACCCATGTTGGCACATGTATCAGGACTTCATTTCTATTTATAGCTGAATATCATTAGATTGTATGTATATAACACCAAAAAAGAGTAAATAATACATCATTGAGATGGTTGGTATGGATTAACATTTTCAAGTCAGTTAGGATCTATTTATTCATTTATTTACCATGAAATAATCATTTATTAAACACCTAAGAATAGACTAGCTACTATACTAAATGTATAAAGGGTAAAGAAAATGAGCAAGTTTGTTTAAGATATGAAGACTTTTTTGTACATAAATTGAAATTACAAAAAATTAATATATTACATCTATAAACAGAATAAAATGGCCTGCATACCTTCAATTACATTGAAGCCTATATGCTTTCAATTACATTGAAACGTCAAAAGCTCTTTTGAATTTTGAAATGCAATGACATTTCTATATGAAGAAGGCAAGACCTGGTTTCTTACTGCAAAAATTCCTTAGACCAATTAACCTGGTGAATGAAAAAAATTCTCTATTTTACATTAGTAGAACCAAAATTGGTGACATGCATGATTGGTCAAAAGAAATGACAATATCTCTGTTTAATTTTACACAGAAACATACAACTCACACTTTTACCTGGTGATTACCCTCCTTTAAAACCAGCTTGGTGAATGGCCAAGGGCAGCAAGCTGAGCAAGCCATGGCAGCTGAACGGGTCCTGCCCTGTACTCGTTCCCAAGCAGGGCACCAGTGGCCTTTAAATACCGCCCAGGGTGGGTGTGGCATTACCTTCCCCACTTCCTTTCTCAGGCAGCAGCAGCCACAGTCACAGCCACAGCGTGGCCCAGACTCCACAACTGTAGTGGGTTCAGCTGCCACCACCTTTGTTCTCCAAGCTCATGCCACCTCCACCTCCCCTCCCCATCCTCCCGGGCTCAGCCAGCTGGTTGACAGCCTGGTCCCTGGGTGTCTGCATGTGCATATGCCCAGGTGTGTGCGTGCCCTAGCCAATCTCAGACCTGCTCACCCACCTGGGGCAGGACCATCTCCGGGTCCCATCACGCTCGCTGCCAGAATTCCTGTTAATTCTTCTCTGAATGTTTGGTACAATTCACCAGAGAACCCAACTTATCATGGACATTTATTTGTTCAGAATTTTTTTTTATTTTGGAGTGAATCTCTTCATTTGTTAAAGATCTGTTGATAAATTTTCTATTCTTGTGTTAACCTAGGACATTTAGGTTTTAAATAACATGTCTATTTCATCTTTTTCACTAATCTTTCTGAAAAGTAGGTAGTGATTCCACTTCCACTTTTGATTTAGTTATTTCTATCTGATCTCTATTTTTTCTTTATATGTCTAGCTATTTTTTTCCCATTTTATTGATTTTTCAAAGAACCAATTTTTGGCTTTTAAAAATTTCTCTTGATTTTTCTCTTCTCAATTTCATTTATCTCCATTCTAATCTTTATGATATTTTTCCATTGGCCATCTTTGTTTTCAGTTAGCTCATTTTTTCCCAAGACTACAAGGTTAGAAGTTTAGAACTTACTTGATACTTTTATTCATTTTTAAGGTGTGTATTTACAGCTATAAATTTGTCCCTGAGAACTGCCTTCCCTGCATCTCATAACTTGGAGTATGTTTTGTTTTTGCTTTCATTCATCTCTAAACATTTTATAATTTCCCTTGCAATTTCTAATTTGATCCATTGGTTGCTTAAAGTGTAGTGTTTAATTTGCACATAGTTGTGAATTTTTCTGTTTTGTTTGTTATTGTTTTTCTCACTTTATTCCATTGCATCCAGATAACATATTTTGTATAATCTCAACCTTTCTAAATTTTACTACATTTGTTTTGTGCCCTAACAAATGGTCTTTCCTAGAGAAGGATATGTGTGCTTTTTTTGAAGAAAGTACATTCTTCTTTTGATGGGCGAAAGTTGACTATATTTCTGTTGGCTCTAGTTGATTTATAGTGTTGTTCAAGTCATGTATGTCCTTATTGGTTTTTTCTCTAGATATTTTATTAATTTATTAATTTTATTATTATTTTTTTTATTAATTTTACTCTAACTGCTAAATTCCTTCTTTTATATGAACAGCCTTAAAGGAAATAGTACTCCCTCTACTTTGATTCCACTTACCAAATTTGTACAACAGTTGTTTAAAAGGAAAGAAAATGGGTTATTGGTGACACAGCAGTAATGGAATGTTAAACATATTTTCAAAATGTGCAAATATATTCTATCAGAATTTTAAGAAGTTTACTACTAGAGAATATTAAATTATTTTTCATTGTCTCATTCTCCTGGTCCCCTGACCACTGCACAGCCCTCACCCCAGCACCTGTAACACTGGATTAGTTGAAGTCACCTACTGAAACATCTGCATCAATACTGGACTGCCAAGTTGTGTTCTTACTCATCTCTATCAACCCTATTCACCACAATCCTAAGCACATTATAACTACTAACTTGGAAAATGAATGAAGTATTTTCCCATATTCTGCCCAAATTCTAGCAACAGGGATGCAATTTCAGTGGAAATAACAGTTCCCTATTCACCAGTAGTTTCATTGCCAACTAATGTCTTCCTTTGGTTTTTCACTCATAGACAGTCCAAGAACTAACTAGGCAATGCTTAGGATGGTAAAGAAGCTGTAAAACTCAAAACTTATCCACAGTTTCCAGACCTACCTGCCATGAAAATCTAAAAATGAGGAGGAAATAAAGGAAAAAATTCATTTACAATAGCAACTAAAAGAACCAAATCTCTAGGAATAAACTTAACTAAAGTTATAAAGGATTTGTACAAAGAAAACTACACAACATTGTTAAGGGAAATCAAACAAGACCTAAATAAATGGAAGAATATATTCCATGTTCGTAGATTGGAAGACTAAATATCATTAGGATGTCTGTCCTCAAATTGATTTACAGATTTAATGCAATTTCAATAAAAAATTACAATAGCATTTTTTACTGAACTGGAAAAGCTAATTATGAAATTTATTTGAAAGGGCAAGGGGCCCTGAATAGCCAAAAACATATTGAAAAAGAAAAATGAAAGTGGAGGAATCATGCTACCTGACGTTAAAGCATATTATTATACAATGCTACAGGGGTCAAAACTGCATTGTATTGGCACAAGGTTAGACATATGACCAATGGAACCTAATTGAGTGTTCTGATATAGATCTGCACATATACAGCCAACTGAAATACAACAAGGCCATCAAGCCCACTCAACTGGGACAGAATAGCCTCTTCAACAAATGGTGCTGGGAGAACTGGATATCCATATCCAAAAAAATGAGAAAGTATCACCATCTCATGTACTTTACAAATATTAACTCAAGGTGGATCAAAGACCTAAATATCAGAGCCAAGACCATAAAACTCCCAGAAGGCAATGTGGGGAGGCATCTACAAGATCTTAGTAGTAGGAAATGGTTTCATAAACTGTATACATAAAGTGTGAGCATGAGCATTATTATGTTGTTGAATTCCTACTGACAACATTGTAATTGTATGGCAGCTTAACTTTGTAAGGAAATGTGTTTTGACATTGATATCTTATTAAAGTATTCACCTGGGAGTACCCCACAAACCAACCAACAGAAATATGCATTATGTTCTAAAAGAAATAGGGTAATGACTCCCACAGATTCAAAAACAAAAATTCTATGGCTATTGCTAATTAGCAGTGTGTGAATAAAGATATCTTAGAGATAAGAACATTGAAGTATTTGCATTTTAAATGGTAATTATCTTGTGATGTTCAGAGTTTTCAATCTCCTCTCTCAATAAAAAAAGTATCCCTAACTCATACCATAGGTAGATTTAGATCTCCACCAGCAGGTAAACATTGTGGCATTTCTCACAGAGAACTAGTCTTAGTTCATCTACTACCATTATTTATCCAAAATCCATACCAGCCCTCTGGATCCTCATTCTCTCCCTTCTAAATCCTGCCCCTGCCATTGTCCACACAATTGCCTTAAATCATCTTGATTCTACATGTGATTTCTATGAAAATCCTCCTTCAACCCTTTCTTTTGTATCTTTCCCCTTTGGATCTAAATATCAATCAAGCAACTTAAGAAATATTTTATGATGGGGTTAATCAATTGAAGAAGTATCTTTATTTGGAAGAATCACTGATGCCCATCCTTCATATCAAGACCTCAAAATCCTCTTCCTCAAAAGACCACTCAATTGGAAAAGAATAGTCTCTTCAACAAATGGCATATTTGGGGAAATGGGATATCCATTTGCAAAAATAAAAAAGGAGGACATCTATCTCATATTTTATGCAAAAATCAACTCAAAATGTCTCAGAGATCTGAAAATATGAGCCAGAACTATCCATCTCCTAGAAGAAAACAAAGGAAAGCATCATTAGGACCTTGTCTTAGGCAATGGTTTCTTAGAATTTATACCCTCTGTGCAAGCAACAAAAGAAAAATAGACAAATGGGACATCATTGAAATTAAGAACTCACCCCCCAAGATGGCTCCCTCTATTAGCTTGGTGTTTTTCCTCATTGTTTGTGCTCATTGTCTGCTCATTGACTTTACTAATTGTCTCCTTGTTGTCTGTCTGTTTTTTTCTTTAGGAGGCACTGGGAACTGAACCCGGGAACTTCCATGTGGGAGGTGGGTGATCAACTACTTGAGCCATATCCACTCCCTGCTCATTTGTTTTTGCTCATTGTCTGCTTGTTGTTGTTGTTGTTGTTTTGCTAGATGTCTGCTCATTGTTTGTCTTCTTTAGGAGGCACCGGGAATCCAACCCAGGACCTCCCATGTGGGAGGTAGGTGGCCAACTGCTTTAGCCACATCTGCTCCCAAATTAAGAACATTTTTGCCTCATATGACTCTATTATGAAAATAAAATGACAAGCTACAAAATGGGAGGAAATATTTTGAAACCACATATCCAAAAAAGGTTTAATACCCATAATATGTAAAGAAACCCTTCAGCTGAACAACAAAGAGACAAAACAAACAAACAAACAAACAAAAAAGCAATTAAAAGATTGGCAAAAGATTTGAATAGACATCTCTCCAAAAAAGATCTACAAATGGCCAGAAAGCACATGAAAAGATATGCAACATCATTAGCCATCAAGGAAATGCAAATCGAAACCACAATGGTATACCATTTCACACCCATTAGAGAGGCTGCTATTTAAAAAATCACAAAATATCAAGTGTTGAAGTTGTAGAGAAATAACACTCATTCATTGCTGGTGACAATGTAATCTGGTGTAGATGCTGTGGAAGACAAATTGGCAGTTCTTCAGAAAGCTAAGTATAGAATGACCATATGATCCTCTAAAGCCACTACTTCATATATGCCCAAAGCATTGAAAACAGAGACTTAAACAGATATTTGCATATTGACATTCATGGTGTCATTATTCACAATTGCCAAAAGATGGAAACAACCCATGTGTCCATCAACTGAAGAATGGATAAATAAAATATCATGTGTGTTTGTGTATATATATATAAAATATATATAATAATGGAATATTATTCAGACATAAAAAGAATGAAATCTTGATACATTCAACATGGTTGAATTTTGGAGCATCATGTTGAGTGAAATAATCCATACAAAAAAGAACCAATATTGTATGATTTCGCTGATTTCAAATAATGGGAATAGGCAAATTCATAGAGCCAGAACCTAGAATATAGCTTAACAGGGGATGGGGCAGGTAGAGGGATTAGGAAGTTAAGACATAAAATGTACAAGGTTCTTATTTGGAATGATGGAATTGTTTCAGTAATGGATGGTGGTGATGATAGCACAACAGTGTGAACACAATTAACAGCACTGAAGTATATAACCGAATGTGACTAAAAGAGGGAATTTTAGATTGAATATATGGTAACAGAAGGAAATCATTTTTAAAAATCCTTGGAGCTACACTATACAAAGCATGAGCCCTCAATCCATGGAATATAGTTAATAGTGCAATTATAACAATGTGCTCTCATCAATTTTAACAAATATTCCACATCAATGCAAGGTGTTAATAATAGGGTGATGTATGGGAATTCTGTATATTATGTATGATTATTCTGTAAACCCACAACAATATTAATGGAGAAAAATATTTTCAATGCTCTGCATCAGAATATAGCAGGATTATATGGTTCACAAGATTTCTATCATGTCCTTTAAAAATACCATCATAATATATGGTCATTGTTGACTAAATGGGGAAGAGCTTTAGACAACCACACACAGCCTAATTCTTTGGGTCATACCTATAGTAGCTGGTTAGCATCTCCATTTTTAGATAATGGGGGCTATGACCAGATCACTTGACAGAATGCCAATGCAAAAAGTCCACTCTGTAAGTGTCTTTGGGGTGTGATGATGCTAACCATCGGCACATCTTAGCAGAAAGCTTTCTAACACACTTTATAAAGCAGCTCCTTCTAGGAGTCATTGTCAGACTGACATATTGGAAATATCTGTTGGACCCTTTATTTGTTATGGAGTATTAAATGGAATGGATGTATAAAAACTGACAAGCTATGATAAAAATATGAATAGGGCCATACAAAGGAAAAAAGTTCTGATATATGAAACAGCATGGATGAACCTGAGTGAAATATTCTAGACACAAAGTACAAATAGTGCATGATCATATTTTTTGAAACAATTAGAATATAATTGTTAAAATGAATATGGTTAAAAGGGAAAGTTTACCTTGTATAGGTGGTAATAGAATAAAATATTTTAAAATCCATGAAACTGAACTACACACACAGTGAACCCTATGTTAAACCAGACTCAGTAACAGTTATAACAATACTACCATCCACATACAAAAAGATTTAAATATGGGGTGAGGAAAGGGGGAGGAGGTTGGATATATGAGAGTCTCTAGTATTCGGTGTGTAACTTTTCTGTGACCTAAAACTTCTTTGAAAATTAAATGAAAATTTGGGAGACACTGGGGAGTGAGAGGGGGAAGGTGCCATGCTACAGACAGGACACCCGATAATGTAGTGATAAAAGGAAAAAATGTTTAAAAATTTTTAAAAAATTCTTTTTTGTTTTGATGGAGCAGCAACCATCCCCAGAGAGCAGAGGCAGTGTCTGGCAAAAGAGGATGGCCCACTGATTGGTTCTTGTTATTGAGGACTAGCCTTATGAGTATTTGCTCTTCCAATTGAAATGTAGCCTACTGTTATGGGGTGCCTAAGGGTTACCACCTGAGAGCCTCCTTGTTGCTCAAATGTGGCCTCTCTCTAAGCCAAAC